>LBNU01024069.1:100845-112149 GCA_014162995.1 Artemisia annua
TATGAATGTTTAATGTTTGATTATGTGTTATCTTATATGAAAATTGAGTTTGCCCCTTGATTAGTTGTAGAATTATGATCACTTCAAGAATTAGGATTTATCTTTGCCCTAATATTAACAATTGCCTATGTTAGTGGAATAATATGAGTAATTAAACGTTTGCCTATGAGATTAGAATGAAGGATACATGTTCTAAAGTTGCTATATCAATATTTGAGAGATTTTGAGTAAGAATGCATGAAATTCTAAGTTATGATGCTTAAACTGCTATTGTTGTTATTACATGCTTATTTGGAAACTTGAGAATGATTTTAAGATTTAAGAGGCCTGAGAGGGATAGAATTTTAATGCCTTGACATTATGAATATGGTTCTTGAATATAAAACAGAGCACTTTTTGTGCAGAGCATAAAAACCGCTGGTCTTGAGGGCCAAGACCGCGGGTCTTTTACAAAAACTGCCGAACTTTGTCATAATTTTGAAAATTTTGTCACGTAACTACCGGTTTTATTTCTAAAACCGCCATTTTTCTAGAACAATTTGATCATAGTATGCATGAAACTTGTTTAAATGATTATGATTGTGATGCTTATGTTTTCTAACAACTAATGTTGTTTGTTTGTGAATGTTTAAAGACTAAAAATGCAGGACATGATGAGGAATCTGGATCCTCAAGGCAAAGGCAAACAAAGAGAAAGAGGGAAACTGTAACTGTGGAGGAGGCATTAATGCCAGTTGTTTCTCACCCTCATCTGCTGTGGAGAACATGTAACACTCAAGCACGAAAAGTCTACAACAAGGTTTTAAGTACCTTGTATCAGAAAAGCCCATATGCTCCATATCTGCTAGAATGGGAAGTTCTAAACAAAGCTGGTTGTGCTGAGGAGATAGAAGAGATGTTGAATATAAGGTTGGTGAATGAAGAAGATAATGATGAGGTTTTGTTTGTTTCTGATGCTTGGAGGAAAGTTTTTGACATTAGGGAGAATGTCTACAAGGAGTTGTGTCTGGAGTTCTATTCTACATTCAGTTTTGATGAGACAGTTGGTGATGATAAGATTATGACAGAAAAAAGCATTTTCTTTAGGTTGGGAGGAAAGAAGCATTCTATGACACTGGCAAACTTTGGAGGAGCTTTAGGGTTGTACACAGAAGAAGCTGTAGAGGATGAGTATTTTGAGGTATATTTCAAAAATGGTGTGAGGAATGAGATAAAAATAACAAATGAAGCATTGAATGAGTTCTCGGCTAGGGTGAGTTCAGAGGATAGTTTAATTTTGTCAAAAAGCAAGGTGAGTACAATTAGGAGGAATGTTTTGAAGGTCTTGCACAAAATGATTGTGTATCTACTTTGCCAGAGGACCACAGGTTTTGACAAAATACAAAGGATGGAATGTTGGTTGTTGAGTTTGTTTGAAAAGAAGAATATGGGTGAATATGCAAATGTGGCCTGGGTTGTAGCACATTGGTTGAAAAAGAAAGGAAAGGGAAGCCAGAGTGATAGTGAGTTTGTATGTGGTCATCTGATCACAAGGTTGGCTAAAGGGTTAAAAGTTTTTATTGAGGAAAACATGGCCACCTACTCTGCACCAACATCCTACAAGGCTTTTGATCATGTCACTTTGAGAGATTTACTGGATGATAGAGGCAAGTTGAAGCCTGATGTTGCTGGACCAGAAACTGTGAGACCACCACCACCCCCCAAAGGAAAGAAAAACAGTTTGGTTGAGAGAGTTGAGGCCATGGAATCTAAGTTGGAATCAATAGAGAAAAAAGTTGATAGGATCCTATACCACTCTGACAGATATGCTTTGCTGTTAGAGGAATTGGGAAAGATCCACAACGTTAACATGGAAGACTATAGCCCACCTAGTATCTCTGACCAGGCTGAGGAAGAAGAAGAGGAGAAGGAAAGCAGCAAGAGTGAGAGTGGGAGTGCGAGTGGAAGTACTGATGAGAGTGAGGATATTGGTAGCAGCAGTGGTAGTGAGGAAGGTGAGGAAAAGCAGTAGAAAAGACCGCCGGGGTTGGCTGGAATGTGCGGCGGGTTTATGGATCTGTTGGAATGTTTGTTTGTGTGTTGGATGATTTGATGACAAGTGTGTCGGTCATGATTTGAAAACAATTTCAAAACATGTTCTAAAACAATTTATGTTTCTGTATTTGGGTGCCTCTGTTGGTACCCACCACAAAACAATTTGACACTTGCACCATTACACCACCACGTTGCCACCACAATTGCCACTCAAAAAAATTTGAACAATATAACTACTATCTATGATATGTATATGCTAACGTAATGTCTTAGATGGCACATTACAATTTTGTGGATATTGTTTTTGTTGCATGATGTATGTGTACAGGGAATGAGATTATGGTCCAAAAAGATGGACAAGTACTTGGAGATTTCTCGGGGGAATAACAAAGCATACCCGGGAAGTACCGTTATCCTTGAATTTTCCCGTAATACTTTGTTTTTAATTCTAAAGCATTACGGACAACGCTTAATTTAAGTATGGGGGGGGAGATAACTTGAAAAATAAAGAAAAACTTATGCTAGTATATGAAAAATTTTAAACTGTTAGAACAAAAATCAAATAAAAGCGCCGCTTTTGGCTTAAGAACGCCGTGTTTATAACTAAATACCGACGCACATTCTAGTTATGTACGCCGATTACGGGGGTATATAAAAAGAAAAATGACTAAAGAATTTTATAAAAAAACGTATCCAAAACAATTATATGAATTCTGAATCAGGACTAATGACATTATTTGCACATTTTATGACCATTACCACTATTAATGTGAGGATTTCGAGCCTATTTCGGCATATACCTTTTATGCTTGATTTCTTTGTTTATGAGTGTGCCGATAATTTATGTGATTCTAGAACTTGTATTTGAAATCATTATGAGACCGCAGTAAGATCACATTCGTGTGATATAAGTATTTTTACATGATAAGAGGCAAAAATTAGGAATTACACCATATATAAGCCAAACGTTTTCTAATCGAAACTTAAACCATTTAGCACTCACTTTTATTGCTATTATCCATTAGATACACCCTTTTGAGCCTTGAATTTTCGTTTCTATTTATCTATCAAGAAAATAATAAAAAATATGTTGCTTAGTCGGGAATATGAGAATTGGAGTATATATATGAGAAAAAAGTATGGTTGTATACCAGTTACGATGAGTATGAAGAGTGCACGCTTTATGTTTGTTATAATGTGGTTGAGAAAAGAGAAAAGAAAAAATATGTATAAAAAAAAGAAAAAAAAAAGAGAGAAAAAAGGATGAGAAGAAAATATGAATTCCCGACTTAAGTGTTTGCAACAAATATTCCATATACATACCTTATAACCCTTAAACCAAATAAAAGACCTCTTTGATATTTATACTTGGTGCTTACGCCATGTCGGTGCAGTTTTGTTTCTTTTACAAGCATATGGTTAATCTATAAGTTATGACTGAGCTATAAGAGTGAATTCCATACCAAAAATTATTTTTATGAGTGCTTGAGTGAATTTGAAAATTTTATACTTTCGTGAGGAGCATGTTATGTTATTCTTGGTTGTCTTGGATACACAACAAATATATACTTTTGAAACTTATACGAGACTTGGTTTTTAAAGACAATTCTTGAATGCTTGAGGGCAAGAATAGGTTTAAGTATGGGGGAGTTTGATGAGTCTCATATTATACATGTTTATACCCCCGATATTATATGAATTATAGGACAAATAACCTTATTATTAGGACTTTTGATACTTAATATAAGAATATATTTGCAGGACATAGGTCTGGTGAAAGTAACGAGAAAAGCACGAGATGGATGACTTTGTAAACATAAAAGAAAAAAGACTTAGTTTGGACTAAAGCACGCCGCTTATATGAAGGAAGAGCGCCGCTTACGGGCATCTTTGGTCAACTATATATTCACGAGTCAAACATAAAGTACGCCGGTTATATACAACATAAGCGCCGGTTACGCGAAATAAAGCTCGCCGGTTTACACCAAATGCGCGGCGTACTTCCCTTGGCAGTTATGTTTTCTACATTAATGAGCTACTTCAATGATGAGACCGATCACTTGCCTATCATAACTCATCAGGGACGTACTAGGGCAACATTTTACGCTATAAATAGGAGCTCAAAACGGAGGTTTAGACACACCACAACAACAAATATAATCTTGATCATAGAAGCAGTTAGTAGTGGTTTGTACCAAAATCACTAGCTAAGAAGTAAGAACCACACTTGGAGAACCACTTGGAGCTCGAATACTTTTGGTATAATTCGTTATAATGTTAGAAATACTTGTTTACTCGTTTAACTTTATGTTAAGTATTGAGTAGTAATCTTATGTTTATTTGAGGCACTTGGGCCATGTTTGTTATAAGAATAATATCATGAATACTGAATTTATGGAACTTGCATTTGATATGTCATTGTTTAGTACCTTATCGTTTGTCTTGATTGATCATAGTGATTGCCTAAAGGTCGAAAGATTCAATCATGTTGGTTATATTATGAATTGTCTGTCTATAACAACTCATTGCTATGCTTGTGAGAATTGCTTAGTAAAACAAATGATAACCTTGACTATGACACGTTTAATGGCTAGTCTGATGTCTAACGGCTTGACTAGAGGTAATGCATGTTTCATACTTCATACTTGGACCACACTTTATGCATTCTGTGTATCTAGAATCAAAGGCCGAAAGGAGATTCTTTTACATAGGATAGATATATTAGTTAACGTGATCTACCATCATGTTTCACTCTTATGCCTTGTCCATGTAACTTCTGTGATGCTACTTCTTATAATTCTCATGTTTTTTGCCTTAAATAAACATACTTTTAATATTAATTGGGAAAACATTTCAAAGATCTTAAATCCAACAAAAACGATTTTAGTGATAAGTGACAATCATTGGAATATAATTTTGTTACCTTTAACTAGCAATAAGAAACAACATCCTCTCTTGGGACGACCTAGTCTTACCTCAAACCTTTGCTATAAACGGGGGTTATACTTATACCCATGTGTTTTGTGTATTAAGGAAATGGTGAAACTAGTTTAATAAATGTAAATCTTTCGAAACACATCATTTTCCAATCAGCATTATCATCTACTGATAAAAGAATGTGTACCTTTCTCATGGTGATTTCTTCCTATTTACCATTTCTTGCATGCTCCTTTCCAACAGCCAGCTTCTCATCGTCAACCAGTGCCAACAACACTTCAAGGTTAACCATTTCCACATCATCAGAAAAGACTTTTTCTTCATCCCAGTCATATGTTTTAGCTACTAGACATTTTTTTTGGTTGTAATGATTATGAGGGTTATGATGTTGATGCACTAGCTTTTAGAAGAGCAAGCTTGGATTTTTGCCTGTCTATACTTGGCTATATAATCCTTTTGAACTCTTGGTTCATTTTGATCATTTTGTTAGGTTTAGCCAGAGGTAATGAGTTTGGGTTGTAATTTTAAGGAGTTTCAGGATTGATGTGAGGGTGTGGATGATACTGACAAACAATCTTTGGCAAAATGACCAATTTTACCACATTTAAAGCAGCCAAATTTGTCAAAAGACTTTGTTCCATTGAACTTGGATAGGTTTCTTTTTATAAATCTTTTGGATTTGGCAAGTAAATTCCTTTCATGAAATTCCTTGTTTAGGTCATTCATGTATTTCTTACTACTTCTCTCATCCTTTTCATGATCTAAATTGTCTTGAAAATCATGAACAACCGCATTAGAAATGAAAGCAATTCATATGGGTGATGAGGTTAAGGCTTTCGTGGTTTCATGATATATTTTAGCAATTAGATTTTCTTTATAAACATATCTTCCATAAAGATCAGCTAAGTCAAGATTCTTGACATGATTAGATTTCATAAGCCTTGGTTAAAGTTTAGCTATTTTTGTGGAAGACTGTTTACAAATCCAATGTCGATTTCATGATTTAAAAATCTGACACCATCTTTTTCAAGTTCATTCATGAGAGGTTTGTATCTTGTAAAGGTCTAAGAGAGACTTTCACCATCCTTAGATTTGAAAGTATTATATTCAAGTTTTAGGGCCCATGACCTTGTTTTCCTTGATATCCAAGGGACCTTCAAAGTTATGAATTAAGTTAGTCCATACTTATTTGGCTATAGGACAACCAATGAATGACTCCATTATATCATGTGGTAGACATGCTATAATCATACTTTTAAGGCATTGGTCCTGATTGACCGCCCTCATCCCATCATTTGACCATTGGACTACAGGTTCTTTAAGGCCTTTTGTGGTCTTGGGCTTTTATGGACCTACATCAAGACATTTGATGAAATAGGTTTCCATGCCAACAAGATGACACAACATTCTCTTTTTCCAATTTGTAAACTTTCCAAACTTCCAGTTAGGGCGGTGGACGAAAAACACCTCAATTTGGATCTACAAGTTGGAGTACATCATCAGACATGATAGGATCTTGATTTTAAAAACTTCTAGAATGGTTTGTAAAAGAATTTTATAAATCAAACCACTCGGATACCACTTGTTGTTCCCGTTAAAGCTTTAAACAAGATAAATAAACGAGTAAGGAAATGCAAAGATTCTTTAACATTTAAATTCTTATTAGAAGTGAACAAAGAATTTACTTAAGTTTGTTTGCGGAATAACAAACTAAGTTGAATGACAATATTTGGTGATCTCCTCACTAAACTTAAACATAACCCAAAGTTAATGTTTAAGTAAGAACTATACTTGACCAACTGACTATACTTAGGGACTCTAGTTCTATTTGGAGGAGTAAATGCTCTCTTGAATGTATGTCACATTAATCACATATGAGTATCCTTTACAACATTCCCTTTTATAGGCAAGGATCGAGGTGGATACCAGTAGGGTAATAGCGACGTGCCAAATATTTAACTGTGTAGTACACTTACATTAAATCTTCTATTTTTGAAACACCTCAAACTATACTTTAAGGAACGGTGTTGACAAATGTTTGTCCTTTTATACCAACTCTTGTACTTTCTTAACTTTTGTTGATAAGCGATTTTGGCTTATCTTCCGAAGAAAGTTTCTGCCTTTATGTTTCAGTGACTTAAATATTTTTCTTATTATCTAAGTTCAGGATGTCTTGTATTATTGAAGAGATCTTCAGGGAATCAGTGAGTTATTGTTATCATTCACTGACTCAATCATCTTCTTTTAGGTTCAGGGACTTCACCAACTAAGTTCTATTTCAAGAAGTGTTGAGTCTTGCTTTAGACTCTAAAGAACACTAAAGATAACGCCTTAAATGTTTCTTAACATTCAGAGACTTTGTTTATACTTAGGGTATTTTTTTTTATTCAAATCCTAGAAAAATATCAGTGGGAACTTAATTGGTCCAATACAAAGTAATAATGAAGGACCAACCATGGCAATCGATCTTGGAACCACATACTCGTATGTCTCTGTTTAGAAGCATGGTCGAATCGAGATCATACCTAATGACCAAGGCAACAGAACCGCGTCGTCTACCGTTACATTTACTAATGCAGAAAGTCTCATTGGTAATGGCGTAAAGAATCAACTAGCAATGAACCCTGCTAACACAATATTCGGTTAGTTGACTAAGTTTATTTATTTTTTGTTGTTTTACTAAATGTTGTTTGTTATATTCTATGAAAAAGTACATATATTGTTTGAGGTGTGATTTGTAGAAATTAAAGAAATACTGAAAATTATATTATCAAATTCAACTAACTATGAAGATTACAACAGATTAAATAGTACTAACTTAAACAAAACCTAGCAATTATTGAGTGAGCCTAAACAAGTGGGTCGGGCCTATAGGCCTTTATTATCTAACATCTTTTCTCAAACTCACAATGCTACATTGAGAGTTTGACAAGAAAACTCCAAAATCAGATGGACACGTGCAGATAGATAGATGCAGATTCAGCAGAAAGGTTCGAATAGAGGCAGACAAAGAGAAGATTTAGGCGAACAGATCAACAGATGCAGACAGACAGATACAGATTCAGCAGATGTAGAACCACATGTGGGGTGGAATTCAGACAGATGCAGAACCAAAGAAAGCCAGATGAAATCAAACAAATTCAGAGCCAGACGTAACCAAATGCATAACCAAGTAGAATCAAGCGAAACCGGGTGGAACCAAAAACATGTTGTTGATGCCGAGATGCTACACATAACTACTCGAGACAAAGCCCGATTAGTTAAGGCTATAACATCACCATCACCAAACCAAGGCAAAATTTAGTAAGCTAACGATACCCGATGCAAATACTGATACAACAACGAATAAAACTATCAACCATACAAACTCAAACAAATTCAAACCGAATATACCAATCTCAAAATCAACTCCCATAATACTAACTACCTATATGAATCAAATCAATAAATCAATACCGGATGAAATCAATTCAAAACTTAAATCAAACCAAAACCAATTTCCAACGAAGATGCTTACATAACAACCAACAATGCCTTTCTAAGAAACCAAAAAGCCCAAAATTAATTAAGTAACAAACATCGAAATAGATAAAATAAATAATTACCACTACAGTTAAAACTAAAACAACCGAATGTAAAGTTCACAAAGGACCCACTTATTTGTTGATACAATCAATACCTCATTTTTTGATTAAATAATCCGATCAAAACCAAAGAACCAAGCATTCTAACAAGATTAATAAAAATACTGACGGCGAAGGTGCAGATGCAAGCGAACAAATAATTTCGAATACATGAATATTTTTTTTCATAGCTCTGATACCATGTAGAAATCAAAGAAATTCTGAAAATTGTATTATCAGATTCAACTAACTATGAAGATTACAAGAGACTAAATAGTGACTAACATAAACAAAACCTACCAATTATTAAACGAGCCTAAACAAATGAGTCGAATCTATAGGCGTTTGTTATCTAACATGATCAATCATTATTGATACGTGTTGAGAGCTGTTTTGCATCTATCATGTAGGATATTCATGTTTTCAGGCTTTAAGCTTGCTTAAAAGTTAAAAATCATGATTAAGGGTAATGATATATCGAGCCCCTCTCAACAATGTAACCTTGTTTAGGTCTTTTAAATAAGTATGATATCAGAGTATATAGCAAGATTATTTTTAAGATTAACGTGAAATTTTTGGGAGTAGATGGTTGGATATAAAAATTTTATAAACAAACTATTCTCAAAAGATACTTTTATGAATATTTGAAGAAAAAAGAATCAAGAGTCATCCAAAAGATCTTCCTAATTCATCCCTCAAAAGTACATCTATATTATGTGTCATCCAATAATTCTTGCTTCTTATTTACACTCTCGCTTGATATGTCAAGATCACATACTTTGTTTGAAGAGTATAGATCATTTCCCGACTACTTATACACATGTAGTCAAGCCAATCATAAATTCTACATTGAGATCTTTAGATATGTATATCTTTACTCTTTTAATTATTAGTGTAGTAAGTTGTCGATCAATGGTTATGTCTAATGTCCAATTGGTTTTACCATGTTGCTTCTTCAATGTATTGACGTAAAGGCATATTGTTTATTGCCGGATAAAAAGGTAACTAGATACATACATGGGCATGACTTGCTTATTTATTACTCTAATTGTGGCTATATTTTTCTAGGGAGCTTGATTCAGTTTGAGTTTTATCAATTTTTATTTTCATGTGCTTCTACATTTTCTGGTTGTTCATAATGCTTAAAAAAATATATTCCTACCTTCCGCTAATTTGCTCTATGGAATTGAAGTCTTTGTTGTATATATTATTTTAGAAGACTCTTGGCTTAATATTTGTAGATGTGAAACGGTTGATTGGAAGGAGATATAATGACGCCAAAGTGCAGGAAGACATATACTTGTGGCCTTATAGGATCATAGAATGGCCTGCCAACAGACCGAAGATTATTATTTCCTACAAAAGTCAAGACAAGGAATTTTTGGCAGAAGAAATTTCGTCAATGATACTTGGCAAGATGAAAGAAACTGCTGAGGATACCTCAGAAAAGTTGTGAAAAATGCCGTCATAACTGTCCCAGCTTATTTTAATGATTCACAATGTCAAGCAACAAATTTTTCTACCAAAGAGGACAACCAACGTGCAGTAAGTATTAAGGTGTATCAAGGTGAAAGAGTCAGATCTACAGATAATCATTTGTTAGGAAAGTTCGAAGTTTCTTGAATACCACTTGCTCGTAAAGGGGTTCCACAAGTCAATGAATGCTTAAAAATAGATGCCGATGGTATCATCACAGTCACGGCTGAGATTTTATCCACCGGTAAGAAAGAGAAACTCGTAATTACAAATGAAAATGGAAGACTATCAAAGGAAGAGATTGATAAGATGGTAATTGATGCCGAAAGATACAAACTTGAGGACCAAGAATTCAAGAAGAAAGCAGATGCATACAGTGCATTAGAGGATTGCTTATATAACTTGAAGCATAAGATGAAAAAATATAATGGGCATCCCGAGAACATGAAGAAAATCCAGTTTGCTACGACTGAGTGGCTTCAGGACAACCCATCTGCATCTCTTGAAGAGCTTAAGCAAATGAAGTTAATCCTTGAGTCTGTATGCAGGCCAATGTTTTAGATCTTAGATTAATTATCTTCGTTTAACTGTACTGTTCAATTCTTAAAAATTTAAGAACGTAAAAAGATCACTTGCATTCCTTGGCTTCAAATTGACAGTATCAAATGAATGGACAACTGTCTTTATATATGATCCAGCAAATGGTTTACTCAACAAGCTAAAATTATACAGTAATAAAACCAAAGATTTAAATAAAAATAAGAGGAGTTCACAGTCGAGTCTATTATATAGCTTGCAATGAGTAAGTTTCAATTCAAACATACCAATGGTTTAAATTCCTAAGCTATATGAATGTAAGATAACAATAATGAATAGGACTACGGATACATACACTAAAAAAAAGATATTCTAGTTAACCCAAACACTAATGAAATGACACCGTTCTAGATTTCTTCAGGTATGCTATCAAGCATGATTTTGCCGTTAGGACTATCGTGACTAACAATGGCAACTCGATCAGTAGGGATTTGTGTGATCTCTGTAGCCACGTCCTTGAAATTAAGAGCTCCTCTATCGTCACATTTTGTAAGTAACAACCGTGCCTCCTCTTTCGTCATCAACACTTTTACCCTCATTGTACATTTGCTGTCATATGTTCTTGCATGCTTCATATCACAATATGAAGGTTTCATGGTCCATTTACCATCGCCTCCTTTGTGTTGCACATCTAAAT
>LBNU01024069.1:112607-132003 GCA_014162995.1 Artemisia annua
GTATCATTTTGATTATAAATATGAACAAGTATTTAAGAGAATATTAATTATTCAACGTTGTATCTATCGCAATCAGAATTTAAGGTCTTGGTCTTCAGAGAATGCCATAGAAAAAGATGGTTGTGTTGTATGGTACTTAATCAATAGTAAGATAGTTAATAAATAATAAAACCTTTAATTATCACTTTTTATATCTATACACGCTACTACTTGCTAGGAATTTCAAAAAATGCTACGTAAATAAGAAAAAAAACTTTTGAATCTTCGAGAATTAGCAAATCAGATTTCAAATAATTATTTTGTCATTAACGATAAAAAGAATGAATTAAGGTCTTAAAACTCTGAATTTATATACAAGAATTTAATTGCATAGTTACCATAAATCCAACAGAAAGAAAATAAAACTATAAATTTAAATACGTGTGAAGAAATATCATTATTACAAAGTGCGGTCTCGTATATGTAACACTTATATTTTAGGTCGAAAGTATATATGTACTTAGTTGTCTTACTTATTTTTTTATTTTGAAAATGTGAATATATATTAAAACTTAAAATCATAAACACAACATTCAAGCAAACTGATAAGGGGCTAAGACATGTCAAAGCTCCCAAAATCAGCAGCATATAAACTGAATATATATAAGAACAAAATAGCCTACTACCAGACTGATACAAGACTAAAATATCAAACATATTCACCTTTTAACAATTCATCAAATGATGGCCGCCTTAAATATGGACTACATTTCCTACACCTAATATAACGTTGGGAATCACTCCTTACCACAAAATACTAATACGAAACAAGCAATCAAAGAGCAGGCATCATCCAATGTAGAAGGCTGATACTTTACCAATTGATTATATACACCAGTTAACTACATTTCTTTAACCAAACAAATCCCTCCACCATACTTGCAGCAACCTCACAAGATCATGGCAAAACAGTGTATGTTAATTAGTAAGGCATCCTCAACTAGTGTAATAAACTAGGAATCAACCATCCATCCATCCACAAAAGACATTTGCGTATGTTAGAGCAAAGTAGCTTCATTTTTCACGGCTCACTAGCTAGCGCCGATCCAAATCTAGTCTTACCAACCCAGCCATACTTCACACAACTCTCAAAGCCATATCTTTCCATTTTAACTTCCGTTTAACTGTGCTGTTCAATTCTTAAAAATTTAAGAACGTAAAATATCACTTGGAATTCCTTGGCTTCAAATTGACAGTATTACGTACAGAAATAACTTCATTAATTAAATATCATTTGATGATACATTAAGTAGCAAAATCTTGTTCACTAATTGATATATATAATTGGTTTTGTTATTTCTTGTCAATTAGTACAAAACTAATTTTATTTCATCAGTAAAATGTATGTAGCAGCTGTTTACCAGAAAAACAAAAACTTGGATGCTATCGCACGCCTTTTGAACGCAAGATCCGCTTACTTTGTCAGTGTGTCAAACTCTCAAGATTTGACTGACTGTTTGGTTCACTCTGAATATTGTGAAATGTTGTTAAATTATTTTTGACCAAATTAAAGGGAGTGTTTGTGTTAGCTTATTTAGTGGCTTATAAGCATATGTAACTTTTGAAAAGCTTATAAGCCACCCACTTTTTTCGCCTTAATAGTTATGAGCTCAACTTGATAAATCATAAGCAAAAATAAAAAGAGCTTGCGAGCTTTCCAAAATTCAATTAAGCTCATAAGTTGATAAGTAAGCTAAATAAACTAAAACACCCTATTTCATAGCACACATATAATTGAATCAAACTTGCCCAGGAAATTACTGCTAGCTTTATTTAATTAGAGTGATTAGTATGCATTTGGTAAAAGCTATTAAAGCATTTATAACAATTAACTCTACTTTCGATCAACATTTGTTTTCCAAATTAGTGACTTCTTCAATTCTATAGTAACTTGTGTTACTCAAGGTATCAAATTAATAGCTGTATTTATATATGATCCAGCAAATGGTTTACTCAACAAGCTAAAATTATACGGTAATAACGAAAGATTTAAAGTAAAATAAACAGGAGTTCACAGTCGATTCTATTATATATAGAGCTTGCAGTGAGTAAGCTACAATTCAAACATACAATGGTTTAAATTCCTAAGAATATGAATGTAACTGAATGACAATGAATAGGACTACAGATACATACACTAAAAAAAGTTATTCTAGCTAACCCAAACACTAATGAAAGTGACACTGTTCTAGAGCTCTTCAGGTATGCTATCAAGCATGATTTTGCAATTAGGACTATCGTGACTAACAATGGCAACTCGATCAGTAGGGATTTGTGTGAGCTCTGTAGCCACATCCTTGAAATTAAGAGCTCCTCTATCGTCACATTTTGTAAGTAACAACCGTGCCTCTTCTTTCGTCATCAACACTTTTACCCTCATTGTACTTTTGTTGTCATATGTTCTTGCATGCTTCATATCACAGTATGAAGGTTCCGTGGTCCATTTACTAACGCCTCCTATGTGTTGCACATCTAAATCGTCTCTAGCTACATACGTTGAACGTCCTTTAGTACCACTCTTCTTGAACTTGATTTTTCTGAAGATGGATCTCAACGAACCTAACATCGTGATAGAGAAATATAGCTAGAGAGATCTAGAGTTGTTAACGATGATGGTTAAGAACTCAAAACTTGCTAAGAGATATATATAGAAGTTCGGGATTTTACAAGTACTTATATAATATTTCTCTAGAGTGGAATTCGGGGTTAAATTCTGCGTATGGAATGGACTACACTAATAAGTACAAAGTGTCAAAATAATACTTAATAATACAATATCATGGAAAAAACAATATATGGATGGTGTTGAATAATAATCCTAATCATTGATTTGATATGATAATTGGAAATAAAACCTTTATCATTTTTATATTTATACACGTTACTAGAAATTCCAATACATGTTAAGAACCCTAGACAAATAAGTGCGTAAAGTGATGATGTATAAAGGCAAATAATTATACTTGTAAACTTATGTGTTAGGGTGACACTTGATGCAACTTACGAGTTCAATATTTGTCAATGAGAGGGAAAAAAAATACAAAATATAAACAAAATGTGATAAAATTTTGAGGATTAAACAATATTTAAGATGGGTAGTGGATGTTTTTACCATTTAATTTTCAATTAAGAGTATTTTAGTAATTGAAATAATTTTTTATGTTTTCAAAATTAAGGATTAAAAAAATTGCGTAAAATGCTACTCCCTCCGTCCCAAAATTATTGTCCAGTTTGAATTTTCAAAGTCAAACTGGTTCAACTTTGACCATAAATATATATTTTTTATTATATAATACTTGACGAAAAATTATACCATTGAAAAGTACACTTAAAACACAATCCATTTATATATTTTGCATCAAATATTATATAACACACACAAAAATATTTAAGGTCAAAGTTGAAGAAGAAATACTAGAAAAGTCAATAGTGGACAATAAATTTGGGACGGAGGGAGTATATAAATACTAAAATGATAATTAACAATCAATATATTTCGGTCTTAATTAACCTAACTTTTGGACTTTACCATACCTACGTCAACAAAATGGAAACAAGTTATATATTGTTCTTATATTTCCACAAATAAGTTAAGTCATCTAAACGTAAAACATTTTTTACGTAAAAAAGATGCCATTATTCTCTTACTCAAAAAAAATACAAACATGCATATTGCCGTTAAAGGAAACAAAACAAACAAACTTTTTTTATTTTTATTTTATTCTATTATTATTATATTTTTTTAACTTTTCTGTTTCCATCAAACATTAAAACTTTGGTTTGTGGAAACATAAAAGAGGGTGAATACGTTTTTGTTAAAAACTTTAATTTCTAATAAATTAACCGATCAAGTGTGATGATGTAGCATGATAAGAAAGAATAGATTTACAACAATAATAATAAGGAGATTAAAAGAGAACATATAAACACAATGCAAATATAAACATTAGAAAATAAGTAAAAGAGATAGATCAAGCGACACGATGATTTACAGTGGTTCACACGAAACTCCTATTCGCTCTATGCCACTCTCCGAGTTTTCTACTCGAGATTTCCTTCAATAATTCAACAAGCTCCCTTCTCGATATAGAAAACCTTACAATGTAGCTTACAAGTTTAGCGATACTAAGCTAGATATCGAGCTATTCTGAGAGTACAACCTAACTTGTTATGTTTTTATTGCCCATACACAACAAACCTATTACCCTTGTGTTTTAAGACCTAAACACACCAAATCTATAACCCTTGAAGGTTTAAACATAAACCTATCTAACCTCTTGTTTTGGCGGAAGCACATTAGCTCAAACGAGTGTGCACTCTACACTTTCTTAACTCATATCCGAGCATAATATAAAATCACATTAGTTTCATAGTAAATCCTGATTATCTAAAATAGTCGATGACACTAAAATCACCGACATCAATAACTTGTTTACTTGTCAAAATATTACTATATATATATATAATTTGTCGTGAAGAACGACGTCGTTCAATAAAAGCGATTTCCCGTTTTTTTCTTTAGCCCAGTTTTCTCCTTAGCCCACTGTCTTTGGCCCAGCAATTTTGCACCGCCTTTAAAAACACACACGGCCAACTAGAATGTTCGGGATAATCTTTCTCACACACACACAATAGAATCATCAATCGGCGACACAAACTGTAGATCGATCGAAGGCTGCGGGTTTGGAGGTATGTATGTTTTTTTAAATTTGTGTTTAATGGTTTAAGAAAAATTAGGGGTTTAAGTTATTTCATTTTTTTTTGTGTGATTCATGAGTTACATTTTTGATTAGCTGCAAATTTAGAGTTATGCAGGAAATAAAAATGATAAGTTCAAAAGGGTATGTAATTTCAGAACTTTGAGTTTTATTGGCTTTTACTTTGAAATAATTATTTCCTAATGTTTATTAACTAATTGTTAATTATTACTTATTAGTTATGCATACATGATATCGTATCAATAGCACGGAAGAAGCAAGAACTTCGGACTGTGGTAAATATTTGTTCTGGCCGGTGAAGGCGTTAGCACAGCCTTTCGTGGCGAATTGTACAATTTGTTGTCCTTAGCCTTTGGTAAGGAATAGTACAATTCGTTGTTCACGTTTATTGATAAATTGGAGTGTCGTAACAAACTGGTATATCTCTTATTTTTATTTTTCTTATTTTTTTGGCAGGGATATGGCCGACGCACACTTCTGATTGCATTTACAGGTTGCTATACTATGGCGGGCTGTACTTCTGCGCATTTAGAGGTAGCCAACTTACGCTAGAGGTAGTTTCGGTTTCTTCTACGGCTGCTGTTATCGATGCTGATATAGGTGTGTTGCGACCGATTTTGTAATTTTCTCTGTCTCTATGTGGTATACAAGACTTACGAACCAACACCGGTACAGGTTGACATACCTTATGTTGAGTGTTGTGCTGTGTCTGATCTTTTGTGTGTCATTGTTTCTAAATTAGAATCAGTCACACGTGTGTTATAGTCTCAATTTTTTGGGTCTTTGAAATAACGGCTGTAGTTCACGATGGTAACTTGAATTTTCCCGTTATTGTTTCAGCTGAAAGTGATGTTCCGAGCAACAACCTGTTGAGTATCACTGCGCAGGAGCCTCAGTCCTCAGTTCTTATATGCTTATGAATGTGAGTTTCATAATTTTTGTCTGTATGGCGTATACCTGTAACGTGAATGCTTTCATTGTTTTCCAAACTGTTTGGCACGCATATAGTTAACAATAACTGCTCGCATTGGCACTATTCTTACAGCTGGAACAAATGTCTCCGATTCTCATTGTCATGCCACGGGTATGCAGACACGCCCATCTACAAGTGGTTATCAATGTGAGTTTCATATTTATCTGTCTCAAGTGCATCGTGGTACTTTCACAATTTTTTTGCTTCAAATAGCGGAGGTGCTTTCTGATACAAACTTATCTTTCGGTGTTATTGTTATAGCACTGACGTCCCTGACAATAGCTCTTCGAGCTTCGACACACGCGTAGCCAAGCCTACATGTGTCTTACCAATGTACGTTTGCTAATTTTCTGCTGAATAAATTTTTTCCATACGACGGTCATGTGCATTCTATCATTGATATAAACAGGTCGAAATGGCTTACCCGTGCGGATTGACCAACATGTTAGCCAAATCATGGCTTAAAGAGACTGATTTTTAACAACAAATTAAATACATATGCACATGTTGTTATACATCATCTTAATGCATCTTTAGTTAGTAGAATGTGAATTGAGATTTGACCAAGTAATTACATCTTTGTATTGATCTGTACATTTGTTTATATAAATATTTTCAGGTGAGGGTTTATACTTGAAATGTTTGTCTTATCCCATATATTCAGGTAAAACCTCCATAATTATATTATTTATTGGATCATCAAGTTTTTTTAATGTAAGAAATGAGTTTATTTCAGTCTCTTATTATGGATATATGTCACAACAGTAAAATAGAAGGAGCATATCAGGCGGCATATCAGGCGGTTGTTGCTTTAAAGAGGCGGGAGGAACTCATCCGTGAAGAAAAGGGCATGTTACTCCGACCAAAACAGCATATCGGCCATCATATTCTGGCCGCTGATTTAGGAATTCTATGCGTAAGTCGATAAAAACCGGTTTGCTCTGTGGTTTCAAGTTTAAACCTGTGGTTTGCTAAACAAACAACATTACTTATAGACATATATTTTCATTTTGTTTAGTTCATTTCTTTTTCAAATGTTATGCATTCGATGGTCATGGACATGTTCAAAAATAAAGTTTAAATGGTCGGCTCAGCCTATTTTTGTTTTGTCCAGATTTTATTATCCAGTTTACCATATTATCGTAATTGTATATCTTCTGCCGGCAAATCAACGACATGAAACAATGGCCCGTCGCAACGCGGCGGACCGTAGCCCAGCTCGTTATAATAAGTTTACAACAGCGGCAGCACTTTCAAGCCAGACATGATGGAAAGTTGGAAACATGTAAATTATTCATTTCGACTTGTTAATCACGAGCATGACTCGCTTACTCTATTAATAGTTTCTCACCGGTGGCCAAATGGATCGAAGACTTTAAGTTATGAGGTGCTTTATTTTATTAAGAGAAATGTTGCACTCACATAATTTTTACAAAAATAAATCCACACGCCAATGTGTCACTTAATCATTGGGATTAGAAATAAGAAGGAGAAAACCTAATGCAATTCTATTGGTGCAAGTCACTTGCCACATGTATGTGTGGATATTTTTTTGTAAAAGTTTTGTGAGTGTAGCATTCCTCTTTTATTAAAACTAAACACAAAACATTTAAAATAAGATGCATTTTAAAATAAAATAAAATAAAAAATAAAAGGAAAAATTAGTAGTTTCTTTTTTTTTAATCATCTACCGTTACACTACGTAAGAAGAATCCATGTGATTTAGAGTAACGTGTGAAAACTCTCTCGGTCCTCCCTATTTGTCACCACTATTAGAAACTAATCTAGAATTTTTCAAAAGTCTATGATTCTTGGTCTTCGTTTAACTTTTCAACGCGTGCTAACAAGAAATTACGTATGATCTACTAGTCAATGAGAATGAAAAGATAAATTTTAAATTACTTGGAATGGAAATAACATTTTTGTTTTGATGCTCTTCCATCCCTATCAAGCTTTTTCTTCATTTGAATAATTTGACTTGGTACACAGGTAATCTTTTTTGTTTCAATCATATGCAAGGCTTTTGTAAATTAATAAGAACGGTTTTACATTATTTTTTAGGATAAATTAACAAAAAAAAATGCGTTTAGGGTGATGGCAACCCAAGCGTCTTCTCGGAGTCATGGGAGGGAGGACGGCGGTGAACACCGCCGCCAACCCCCAGGACGCTAGAATCGTGGGACTGGGAAGCAAGAATAAGACGCAAAAGCATGGTGAAACAATCCAAAAATTCAACCGTTGGGTTTTCATTTTTTTGACCGTTTGGGCTTTTTTTTTTTTTTTTTTTTTTTTTTTTTTTTTTTTTTTTTTTTTTTTTTTTTTTTTTTTTTTTAAAAANCTCGTCGAGTGAACAAGAGTTATCCGACGATAGTGTCGAGTTTATGTACAAAGTAATGAAACAGTACAAGGCGATTCAAGACACTGCAACGTCGTCACGAGGATATGTTAGGCGTGATCGCAACGAAGCTGAAGAAATGTTGATGAGAGATTATTTTGCCGAAAATCCGACCTACAATGACGCAACCTTTCGCGAAACGTTCCGTCTTCCAAAGAAATTATTTTTAGAAATTGTCGATCGAATCAAGGCGAGTGGCAATCCGTATTTTCAAGAAGGGTATGATGCAAGGAGTCAAAAGAGTTTCACGGCGATACAAAAATATTTGTCAGCGGTACAACAGCTCAAAATGATAAATATTATAAAATGGCAGGAAGAACGGCTCGTGAATGTCTTCAAGAGTTTTGTGATGCGGTTAATGATTTATACATGCGAGAGTTCTTACGTAAGCCAATTGCGCACGACATTGCCACTTTGCAAAAAGCTCGCGAAGAGCTGCACCACATACCGGGGATGATCGGTAGCATTAACTGTACACATTTCGAGTGGAGGATGTGTCCTAGGCGCTTGCAGGGTCAATACAAACGAGGTTGCTACAAACACCCGACGAGTATGCTTGAAGCAGTGACTTCATGGGATTTATGGTTTTGGCATGGATACTTCGGTCCTCCTGGCACAAACAACGACATAAATGTCTTAAACACATCTCCACTTTTTTTGAGAGAACAGAATCAAACAGCGCCTCCTAGTTCATTTGCCGTAAATTGTAGAAACTACAAACGGGGTTATTATTTAGCGGATGGAGGCTACCAAGTTGGTCAGTTTTCGTTAAAGCATACAAGTTCCCGATGGATCCGAAGGAAGTAAAATTCAAGCGACTACAAAAAGTGGCAAGGAAGGACGTCGAGCGAGCTTTTGGAGTTCTCAAATGTAGATGGGGTATACTTAATCGCCCACTTCGGCCTAAAACGAAAGAAAGGATTTCAAAGATCGTGTACACGTGCATTATTTTGCACAACATGCTTATCAAAGAAGACGGTCATGCGATATCTCCGGTTCATATTATTGACCAACTAATCGAACCGCAGTTTGACGAAGACGCACTTATGGAGTTGCAAGACGAAGAAGTTAATTCAAGACTACGAGTTGACCTTACCGAGCATGTTTGGCCTCAAGATTTGGATTACCTCGACGCACAAGAACCGTAGTTTGGTTTTATTGGTCGTAGTTTTTATTATTTTCAGTATTTGTCGTTGTAACCGTTTTTTTTAATGAAATAAATTGTTTATTTTTATCTTTTATATATACATAATAAATAGTTTTACATTTAATTTTTATTATTTATAACATTATCCACACAAAAAAAATAATAATAAATAAATAAAATAAAATAAAATTGAGGCATGATTCCGAATCCTCTAGAATCCTCCCACTGCCATTAGTTTTGTCTTCAGAATTCTCCTGCCACATGGCACTCTGTGATTCGTTAGTAGGAATCCTCTCATGACTCGGAGTCTAGGGTTGCCATCACCCTTATAGCCTTATAGGTTAAATGATTTACTGTGATTACTGATTATCGTAGGTGGCAAATAACTGAAGTAGATGTGACATGTTGAAACATGCACCTTTATGGCTATTTTGAGCGACTTACGATTTTCTTGTTCATTTTGTGTTTAGAACCAATTATACATAAATATTAAAACCTTGTAACAGCGATACAATGTTGGTAAAGTAAGTCTCAAAGTAAAATTATGAATTTGGATTAACCAATTCTAACCATACTAAACTAAATGATACCAATTCATCGATCACTATCTAAAAAGTAAATTTGATAGAAAATATTTCCGATATGAGAGAAAGCTTTATATATTAGAGTTGATTGGTTTTGTATAAACTCTAGACCCTTAAATCGATCTTACAAACATGGGTTGAGGGTAGTGGAGACCAAAGAGGGTGATGGTCTTCTCAAGATTTATGTGCTAAGTGTATTTTTTATGCTATTTGTATGTTAGAAAAAAAATATATTAGCTCGTGGCTCTCTCAAAATACAAGATATATATCTTTGGCATTCCCAAAATAAAAGTTCAAGCTCCGCTACTGCTTACGAAGTTCAAATTTAAGATTGTGATCGATAAAATGCTATAGTCACAACCTCCCAGCTTTCAACATTTCCATATTTGAACTCTAACTTACAAGTTGATGAGAACTGAAAACCAAAGGCTGAAAGATATATGTCGAATGACTAGCCACACGACTTGCTTATATATGAGATCTTTAGAGAAATAACGATTTCTAGTGATAGAGGAGGGTACAACTCTATAAGCCAACATTGTCTCTTAAATATAAGTAAAAAGGGCAAATTATTAAAAAAAAAAAAAAAATAAAAAAAAAATAAAATAAAAAAATAAAAAAATATTATACTAAAGCTTCAATAAGCTTATTTTTCTGTTTCATAAGGTTTCATTTAAGCTTCATATAGCTTTTTGTGAGACTTTACCTTTGGTACTTAATCAATTCACTTTCAATTTCCTAAAAGTCAACGAAAGTCAAAACAGCTTATCACATAAGCTAAGCTGATTCAGAAGGTTGGAGTGATATGTTAATCAAGCAAGGGATGTGATTAGCCTATCAAAAGATAGGCAAGCTTAGTGAACTCCCTCAATTGTTGCTGAGGGAGAATAATTTGTGAGTACTTAATTTTAAATTCCACTCAATTTAGCATAATCATTATTGTTACTGTTTCATTGCTTTAGTTCAGTGCTATTTCATGTTATTTGAGTTTGTGAGATTGAATTTGTGCTTGTTAATTGGATATGAGAGTTAACTGAGATGATTTATGTGCATCTGTGACATGTGGATCTAGTGTGTTTTGACTAAATTTCATTGTTGATCTAGTGTTCTTTGATCTNAAAAAAAAGTATTATACTTGCCAGCTATTCATCTTCTGGGTGGTGGTGGAACTTGGTACCGGTTGAGCAAGTCACATATTACCCTGAAGATGAAAAAAAGACAAGTTAATGGTGCTGAAAATGAAAAAAATTTGTTCACTACCCAGAAGATGAATAGGTGGCATGTATAATTTTTTTTTTTTTATAATTTGCCCATAGTAAAACTATACATATAATTTTAGTCGCCTGATTTTCAATTGCTACACATTACATTTTATTGATTACGTTTCAACTAATGTACTTAAATTGACAGAATATCAACTAACCACAAAGACCAAAAATGTAGTTAACTCTAACGGTGGATGTAAATATTACACAATCACCCAAATAAACAAAACAGAAAACCAACTCTCTCATTTTTTTTTTAAACTTTTTGTACTCTTAATACTAACAAGTTGATGGAACTCTTACACTCTGTTCCCAAGTTCTTATTTGGAGAGAAGAGAAGAGAAATGAGGAGGAAACTGAAAAAAATTCATGTTCCCGAGTTTTTTTTTGGAGAGAAGAGAAGAGAAGAAGAGAGGAAATTATGCCAAAACTTCTCTCCTAATCTTGTTCCCAAATTGGGATGATTTGGAGAGGAGTTTTAAAGCCATTTTTTCTTACATGTCCTTTATTTTCTCTCCAACCAGAGAACACAAAATTCAAAATCAATTTATTTTTTTGCCTCTCCTCTTCTTTTCTCTCTTGTTTCCTCTTTTCATTTCTCTTTTTTCTGTTTTATACTCGGGAACTCGAGACCAAAAACAAAAAAAGATATGTGGAATGACTAACCACTCAACTTGCTTGTATATGACATTCTTTAGAGAAATGACGATTCCTTGTGATAGAGGAGGGTACGACTCTATAAGCCAACGTTGTCTCTTAAATATAAGTAAAACTAAACATATAATTTTAAGTCGCCTGATTTTCAATTGCTACCTATTGATTATGTTTCAACTAATATATTTAAATTGATAGAGGTAAAATTAACGAATACCAACGAAATTAATTGTAGAGTAAAATACNCTTTTATATAATAAAAGAATTACATTATTTCGGAGTGTTTTTGCAAAACCTTTCTCATTGAAAAAAAAATTAAACCAATAGGAGAGCTCGATTTTGCCACGTGGGCGAAATCGAGCAATATGATTGGTCAATAGAAAGTCAAAATTAAATTGATTTTGGTCAAACTTAATAAATTTGGTGAAGAAATTTGGTTAAGAAAAATAATTCATAAAAATATAGGTGTCAAATTTATGAAAACAAAAACTTAAAAAAAGATGAAGTAATTAATAAAACTTTAGTGGTTGAATTTTATATAAAATATATGGAGCTAAGTGTAAAATTACAAGTTTTCATGTTTTTTAATAACTTTAGAAAAACACAAATAACCCCTTACACTTTATACCCCTTATACTTTATAATATAAATTTTGTTTAAAATGACATGAGTATTATTATTAGTTCCAGACTGTCATCTATTTAAATTACAAAATTTTGTAAATTTGCGAATTAGTTTTAATATTGTTAGTTGTAGACTTTCATCCATTAGAATATTTTTTTATATAACGACTCATGTTATTATATTAAAAGTTTAATTTATGCATACACGGATTTGAATATTAAATACGGCTAAATTATTAGTAACGGGAATGTAAATATCAAATGGTAAGCACGAGTTACTGTGATATGAAAATAAATATACGCGATTCTACTTATAACAACGACTCGTGAAATTGTTTTTTAAAAATATATATATGAATATCCATAAAGACATTTTAAAAACTTTACGAAACATATTTTAACTTCATTAACGTTCTTTATGTGCTACTAAACTCACACATTTTGTACAAATGATATCAATAGTTAAAGTTAAACAATAGCATCAACATTAACCTCAGCATGTCTGCCAATTAAAAACATTATACAAAGCTAATNATACTTAATATTTGTGTTTTTACTATAAACACACTAAGCTATGATAGAATTAGTTGTGAGTTCAGAGGCTTTTTACTAGGCTTCTCAAAAAAGCTTATAGCTTTATCATAAACTTATTGTTATGGTAATTGAATAAGCCAATAAGCACCTTTAATAAGCATAACAAAACACCCCTTTAGTTCTAATATGAAGTTTTCTTATTTGATGTTATAACTAACTTTGTTGTTATCCTCACTATAATGCAACATGTAAGTGGTTTTTGCAGTTTTATTATCTTATCACACACACTAAAGTGCAATGCAATTTGTTGTGTGCGTTTTTAGAAGAGGATTAAGTATCAACACATGATTGTCATTGAAGGATTTTTTACGCCTGCTCAAGGTATGCATATATAATTAAGTTGAGTTGCTGATTTAGATAATACATGAATGTATTTCAATGTACCAAAGATGTATTTTAGTGCCTATATGGGAAATTTTATGGTAAGAATTCTTAGCCGGTGTCTTTGAATGAGTTAATGAAACTTAGTAGGTGTTTGCTGTCATTAATAAAACTATGTGTATCAACCAACGGTCTAAAATATGGGTGTCTTTTACCTTAATGATCTAGGCCAATTGTAAAGAAATTTGCACAAAATGAAAGGTCGGTAAGGATAAGAAATACCACAATTACAAAACATATTGTAAATTGAAAGCATGGGTTAGCAAAACTAAAAACATATATAACTAATATGTCATGCAAGTAAAGTATCATCATGTGATTTTGCTTGAATAATAAACTATAATTTTTAATCCAAAAGCAGTCTCCTAAAATAATAGGTAGATTATAATATATATACAAATAATTTTTTATTTTTAGTAAAAACAATTGAAACATGTTAAGTGATTCACTTCTTAATTGATAATAATACATAATCAAAACTTAATTTAAAAAACCTTGTGCGTGCACAGGTATTATAACTAGTTGATAGAGGTAAAATTAACGAATACCAACGAAATTACTTGTAGAGTAAAATACACCGTTGGTCCCTAAACTTTCTACGAAACATCACCAGTCTCCCTAACTTTCAAAAATCGTCGTCATGCGTTCAAACCTTAGGATTTTGAGTCCGATTGCGTCCCTTGACCCATTTGGGCTGGGTCAACACACGTTTTATGTTCTAGTTTCAAGGGCATAATAATCCAATCACTATTTAACTATGATCTAACCCAAGCTAAACCCGACAGTCAACTTAAGGGACCAAATGTGAACACTCAACTTAATAATTGGTAGGAGTTTAAGTATCACAACGGGAACATAGACAAATTGAGGGACCAATTGTGTATTCCCTGACACGCTCTACTTGACGTCTACATGCGTGTATATTTCCAACAAATAATGGGGAATCGAAGAGATCAAAAAATGCTTCTAAAATTTAATGCAGACTTTTCGTTTCCCCCATTATTTGTGTATATATTGGTTACTTCTACATGTTACTGCATACCAATCTTATATCGCCAACATCAAACACATCAATCACATTCACCTGAAATCATGTTGTCCGGAAACAAACGACCAAGAGATGCGGATGCTATCCAAGACAAGGAATTGACCAAAAGACCAACTACTGAAGCACATGTGGCAGCAGAAAAACCTGTATCTAACCAACAACAGTCGGCCAATGTTGAAGGTGATGAAAGCTGGTACTATTAACTAGAAGCTGCGTTGGAACAAGAGGAAGATCAAAAGGAGAAGGAAGAAGCAAAGGAGCAGAAAAAAGGAAAGGAGGAGGCAGAAGGAAGCCATGCTGAAGTGAAACAAGAAAGGCTTTCTGCAGCGGCACAGGAGCATTGGAAAGAGAAGGCTGCACTTAGGAAATTAGAAAAAAAAATGGATACACAAAATAAATGATGAAACTGAAGAAGATGAATGTTTAGAAACATACGATTATGATAATTTACATTTGGCATAAGCCTAAGAAGTAAAAAGCTAGTATGACTTTTTTTTCTTTATAAGAGACGCACTCATTAATCTTACTCCACTCTTAAAGCATATGAATCATATATTTTGAATACCAACTAATCAAATTATATTCCTTGGGTCGGGTTCTTTTCCTACCCGTATCGAATAGAACACACTGAGCCAAATGTATGTTACAATTTACAAGCGTTGAAAAAGTATGTACTCCTTTTGTCTCAATATGTCTATCGACAAAAAACTCGGTTTAAAAAACCTGCATTTATTATTGCTTTGAGTTATGTAGAAGCAACCTAAAAAAAGTTTTCCCCCTTTGACAATTAATTAATAGTTTCATTTAAATTTGTAAATAAGAATTTTGATTAGGCGTAGTAACGTAAACTTAAACAATTCATATTTTCAGTAAGGGAATTGATTTGCACACATTTACTAATTGACTGGCACACTCCGATTAATGCATGTCAGACTTGTACAATTATATTGTATTTGTAACACCTGGTATTTTTCCTAAANAATATTTCTGCATTAACTATTTGTACAGTTGAGTGTGCAAAATAAAAAGTTGGAGTGCGCCAATCGTCTCCTTCTTTTAACAAACTAGCAACAAACGATCTTTTGAAACAACTAAAAGAAAAGACGCATACGGAGGATGTATTCAACTAAAAATATATAAAATAAAATAAAAAATTCAATTATCCAAACACAAACTAAATATAATTACGTATCACCTAGTTGTACCTAGGAGTGGAAATGAGCCGAGCTGCTCGTGAAAAGCTCGAGATCGGATCGGTAAAAAGCTCGAACGTGCCGAGCCTAAACGAGCTCGAGCCCGAGCTTTGACGGGCTCGGCTCGGTTCGTTTCCACCCCTAGTTGTACCCTCCCTACTACTAACAACTTTTTTAAGTGAATTGCTCACACTCCGGTCTCCACACAATGATACAATGGTTATAAATATAAGAGTTGTATTTTCCATACCTACTAACAACTTTTATAACTGAATATTCCCCCCCCCTACTAACAACTTTTATAACTGAATATACTAACAACTTTTATAACAGTTCCTCACACTCACACACGCGCAGCCATGATTAGAGGTAAGTTTCCACTCTTAAATCTTAGTGTTTTATAAAGCTAAGTGTAGCGTTAAGTGTTGCCATTTTTTTAGCGTTTTGAATTGTTAGCGTTTTAGCGTCTTGAATATGTCATCGTTAGCGTCTATTAGCGTTTTCAATATGTTTAGCAATATGTTAGCGTTTAGCGTGTTAGTGTTGTTAGCGTTTGTTAGCGTATTCAATATGTTTGTTAGCGTTTAGCGTTTGTTAGCGTTCTGAATTTGCATCGCGATTAGGCGAATATGTTATCGTTTGTTAGCGTTTTCGATATGTTATCGTTTGTTAGCGTTTTCAATATGTTCGTTAGCGTTTAGCGTTTGTTAGCGTTTTGATTCATCTATTAGATGATTTTAGCGTTTGTTAGCGTTCTGAATTTGCATCGCGATTAGGCGAATATGTTATCGTTTGTTAGCATTTTCAATATGTTCATTAGCGTTTAGCGTTTTCAATATGTTAGCCTTTAGAGTTTGTTAGCGTTTGAAGCATCTATTAGATGATTTTAGCGTTTGTTAGCGTTTGAATCATCTATTAGATGATTTTCACTATTAGATGATTTTAGCGTTTGAATATGCTATCGTTTCGAATATGTTTGCTAGCGTTTATCGCTTCTTAGCGTTTTTTAGTCCGTTTGAATTAAGTCTGATGTCGTGCAGGTAGCAACGTACCTGAGTGCATCATCGATATAGATCTCGACTTGGAGCCATTAACACCAAAGAAGGTGGTAGAAAAAAGAAAAGAAGCCTTTCAGGGCTACAAGGAAAACTTGTATAAGTTTCTTGATTCGATGTATCTTTTTATACTTGGGAGTACTGGAGTTTTCTACGTGGTAACTACAAAAACGGAAATTTTCAAGACCTCTGACCTCATTCACAATTTTCTCCTTTTTTACATCTGTTTGGGGGCGATTTCTCTATTGGTTGCCAAAGTCTTAGACCCCACCAATGAATTTAGAATTATAAAGATTTGCGTAGCTGGCAGCTTTTGGGCTGCATTAGGATTTGTTTATACTGGATTATCGCATCTGAAGAATCCGAAATGGGAGTGGCTTTTGGGTATAGGAACTTTCATCTCTGCATTATGCATCTTATGGTACCTGAACAGAAATGAGAAACATAATTACTTGGAACTGCTGAATACAAGATCCGAAAAAATCTTGTTCAACAAGTTGATGCGGGACAGGATTAGAAAGGTCCTCGGTCATGATATTGAGAAAGGACAAAGCAGCAACGAAGACGTTCATCCAGGAAGACAGTGGTACACCGAAAGGTTTCGATGGGACGCGCCCCATAATGACAAAAACGTATAATGAGACAAGAAGTTTGAAGAAGTAAAAGAATGGTTACATTCATAGTCGACTTAAAAAAAGAAATGCAAAATAGAAAAGATATGTGAGGAGAAAATGTAAAGAATATATTGTATGCTTTTGTATCTCTTTCGTTATGTTTTTGTATGTTTTAGTCGATTTTAAAAATTGTAAAAATTTGTAGTTGTTAAAAAATTGTAAAAAGAATTGTAGTTGTTAAAAAATTGTAGTTGTATCTCTTTTGTATGCTTTTGCATCCCTTTCGTTATGTTATGCTTTTGTATTCATACACTCATCCTCTCTCAAGGTTATTTATTTCATTCAATTCCTTTAATTATTTCACTATCGCTCCATTTTACCATTTACTTCAACTTTTTAGGTTTTTGACTTGTTTGACTTTATCAAGTCAAACGTGAATGAAGTGATCTATTGTATAAAACTGTAACTGATTTACAGATGATTCACTTATTTAATTTTGACTTTGACTAGTTATATATTATGCATAATGTCACAGACTTGTCTCTAAAAGATCTTCCGTGCGGCACTTAGTCTCGACTAAGCTCAGCCTTGCTCGAATACTCAATGATGTATGCAACTAAAGAAAGGTTCAAAGAAAGGAACAAGTGAAACGGGAAATACTTTGTATTGCTTGAGAGAACTTTACAAGAGATTACAAATGAATTGAGAGGTGTCTTCCTCAAATGAGGATTCCTCTATTTATACTACAACTATGTACAAACTAGAAGGTTCTACAAAATTTCATGGGGTAGTTCTACAACCTTCCATTAGAGTAGTTCTACAACCTTCCATTGGAGGAAGCTTCTTGGGCTTCTAAGAACTTCCAAGACCTTCCAAAGGCTTCCAAGAGGTTCTAGAGATTCCCATATCNGTAACACCTGGTATTTTTCCTAAAACCTAATCCTAGCCAAACTTCTATTTTTAGAGCCTGAAACATTTTAAAACTTTAAAGCATGCTAAATTTGATTTGAAGAGCGTGAGATATATTAGGAACGAGAAATTATTTGTAGATTAGCTCAGCACAACCTAGAAAAGCCCGAATATGTTTTACTTGCCTAATTATTTAAATTATCATGAGTTTGGGAAAAACTATGAAGTTTATGCTTGATTTTAAGGGAAAAACTATTTCGAGAACGATGGCGCAAGTTTTATAATTTTTCGAGTCCGTTTGCTAAGTCATATCGAGTCCCGAACCGTTTTGTGAGAAGTAAAGCTAAAACCCACCCAAATTGCTTCCCCTATATATACCCTTACCCTCCCTTCCTTTCATTCTTTACTCACTCCAAAAACACACACACTTTCACCTTCTTCTCTCTTCTCTCTCTCTCTACAAAATCCGGCCAACACCCACCGCCGGCGCCGCCACCAATTCCGGCCACCGGAAAATTTTCCGGCCACCTCACGTTACACCACCCATACCATCTTGTAGATCGGGACATCCCCGACTCATCCCCGCAANTACCACATTATAGTTGTTAATATAGTATACATACCAATCAAATCTACCATAAATGACAAACTCTTGTTTAGTGATTGGCTATGGTACAATGGTCGTATACTTGTATTATATATTGTCTCATTTCTATGTTACACACACATTGAAGGCTACGAATTCGAGCTTAGTATCCAGCTTATAATAAGTTATCAATTTCTGCAATGATGAACTAAAATTGTCTAATGAAGTGACAAAAACTTGAGTCTTATGCATTGAACAGGTAATTAGTTTGGTTGATTCTTTAGTGTAGGGCAAATAAGTATTCGTGGTTTCAAATATGACCTATTTACTTATAAATGGGTCCATTTGAGTTCACGTTATCTCAAAAGGGTCAAATAAAAAGGATTCTAAAAGGGAACAGGTCAAACGGGTTGAAATTGTAAAAAAATTATTTTAATAAAAACCGAAAATAAATAAATAAATAATAAAAATAAAAGAAACCGAAACCAAACCAAAAAAGAAATAAAAAGAAACTGAAACTTGAAAATAATAATAATAATAATAATAATAATAATAATAATAATAATAATAATAATAATAATAATAATAATAATAATAATAATAATAATAATAATAATA
>LBNU01024069.1:132418-163551 GCA_014162995.1 Artemisia annua
AAAAAAACAAGAGAGAGATGAGAATATCCGACAGTGGACTAATTTGTTGAAAAAAATAAACCCCCTTCGTCAACGCAGAATAATAATAATAATATTCTCCCGTGACGCAAACCACCGCGTCGATTGGGTTGAAATGGAAGGAGCGTCACAACGTTGAAACATAATCCAAGGATCGAGTTTCCTTCAGCGTCATCTCAACCTTCTTCATCTGGGTCTCATTTTTCTTTATCTTTATTTTATAGATGTCATCATGTTATTGATTCAATATTATATATGTTTTTTTTTTTTTTTTTTTTTTTTTTTTTTTTTTTTTTTTTTTTTTTTTTTTTTTTTTTTTTTTTTTTTTTTTTTTTTTTTTTTTTTTTTTTTTTTTTTTTTTTTTTTTTTTTTTTTAATTTCACCTGATTCGCTTGTTTTATAAATATAAAGTTTATAGATGCCCATGTAAAAATTAGGATGCATTTTTGAGTTTTTCGTGAAATGGGTTGTTGAAAGTTAGGGATTTGTTGGTAGTTGGTCGTTAACGTCAAGTAGGGGAAAAAGTTAATGTAAATAGGAGATATTAAAGGGGGGGGGGGGGTTTGTTTAAGCTTATATGTGGGCTTTCAAGCTTATTTGATTTCGGCTTATATCTCATAGTCCCCAACTTTCCGACTTATTTTGAGGCTTGTGGGATTATATAAGTTTATTATGATGCGGTAAACTTATAAGCCTCTAAGTCTCAAAATAAGCTAGAAAATTAAGCCTAATGAAATAGGTAAATGTAAATAGGAGATATAGGGGGGTGTTTATTTAAGCTTATATGTGGCTTATGAGCTTATTTGATTTCGGCTTATATTTCACAATCCCTAATTTTCCGGCTTATTTTGAGAATATAGGTTTATATAAGTTTACCACATCATAATAAACTTATATAAGCCCACAAGTCTCAAAATAAGTCGTAAAATTAGGGCTTATGAGATATAAGCCGGAAACAAATAAGCTCATAAGCCACATATATGAGCATGAGATTTGGTTCATTCTTCGGTACATAGTTTTAGTGTGTTTCGGTCTTTGATTTAGGTTTGAATGTTAGATTAGGTGATTGACATACATCCTCGGTGATAGTTAGGGAGTGCTTTGGTTAAGCTTATTTAACTAGGTTAATGTGGAGGTAGCTTAATGGTGGGGGACATGTACGATGACGTGGATGTCACGACTTCGATTTTTGTCTCCATGGTTACATGTTGGCCGTGGGCCTGGTTGACGTGGGGCTGCCAGTTGGTTTCTTTCTCACAATAGCTTAATAGCTTGTTAACAATTTTGAGCTAAGGGGTTTTTTGTGTAAGCTTATTGAACTTACTTAAGCTAGAAGCCCCATGTTGATAAGTTCAATAAGACATAAAATTTATAGCTTGTTGGATCTTTATGTTTTTTGAGCTAAATAAGCTCATTTGTAGAAGCTAGGATGGAAGTGATTTTATAGAGGGACTTATTAAGCTAAAAAGCGTATAAGCTAAAAAAAAGTAAGCATTGCTAGTTAAGCTAACCCAGACGCCAGTTCTCAACGGTATGGAGGGTGATACTGTAAACGAAGATATCAATTATGAATATTGAGGTTCATTTGATTTTCTATGCTTTCAGTTTGATATTGATTTTGTAAAGTTTTAGATATTTTGGTTGTTATGGTTAATTATATAGAGGGCAAATTATTAAAAAAAGTATTATACTTGCCACTGTTTCATCTTATGGGTAGCGAACTATTTTTTTTTTTCATTTTGAGGGTAATTTTCTTTCAAATTCATCATCTTTAGGGTATTTTGCGAAATTTTTGGACATTTTTGCCCCTCGTAGCTAATACAAAAATTTTTTTCCCGAAGGGCAAAAATGTCACATATTACCCTAAAGAGGATGAATTTGAAAGAAAATTAACCTCAAAATGAAAAAAAATAGTTCGCTACCCAGAAGATGAAACAGTTGCAAGTATAATACTTTTTTTAATAATTTGCCCTTATATAGAAAGCATACAAGTGAAAATGTGCTGGCACTTGGTGTTAAGTATTTAATAAGCAATATCAGTTTTGAATTGTGTAACTCCTAGTTTGGAACTCATAAATCGAAGCATGCCTCACTGTCTTCTTCTGTATGGCAATGGAGGTATCTTAGACTTATAGTAACTCATCATGGTGATTAAAATTTGGCGTGTGATAAAAAGCGACTTTGAACTACCAGTAAGGTTATAGAATTGTGGCTGGAAGGTTCATGTCATAAATGTTTGCTTTAGGGGTATAATCTATTTGTGAAACAAAAGGAAAGAGAGCGGATACAATAGCTGAATAGGAACCCTCACAAATCCGAAGAGCATGGTATGTATTATGCATCATGTATGTTCCTATAAGATTTTGTGGTTAAATGATACCTTAATATATACAAGGCAATTACGAACTTTTTGCATACAAAGCCTTTACTCTAGTTAACTGTTATCATAATATGTTTATTGGTTGACTCAGTGTGTATCTATGACTTTTTTGTAGCATTATATTTCTTCAGTTTATTTCAAGTATATCTGTTTTATATTTACTTAAATCATTCTGCAGGTTCTGCAACTCAGACCCAAGCAGCACCCGCTGCCAATGATGTTCCTTCTACCTTTTTCTCAAAGCCCGCCGCTTCTGAGAAAGCCTCTCTAGGTGGAAAAGCCTCTCTTCAACCCAAACGAACACCAATGACTCAAGAGGAGATCGATGCTATTATGGTAAGCATTATCATATTTGCTTCTTTGTACCTTATGTTTGAAACCTTGAGCTTAGCAGTGTGTTTGAAATATACATTTGTTCTTAGCTTTGCTTGATAATATTTTTCGTCAAGTCTTACTCAACAGTCACCCTGTGTATTAGTACTATTTGTTACATNGTATGATCTGAATCTTTCTGAGCTGTTTAAGTATTATTTGAAAGACCAAAACTCTTCTGAGCCAGGAATAGGGTGTTGTAAGGCTGTTGGCCTGTTGCTATTTGAATTTAGCCTGTCCACCACAAATACCCCTGTCCCCGCCCTCCCCACTCACACAGAAAAAGACAGTAAGGAACAAAAGTAGAAGACTCTATTTGATGCCCTTTCTGTGTTTCACTTATCATAGGGTCTTAGCATGCACTCAAGTCTTAACGTAGTGTCTCGTCATTTCATGATTTACTCAAAAGCTAGACGTGGGCCATGCAAAAGAGCATTAATGAAAGGGTAACAAACTAGCAATCATATCTGTGTCATAATTGTTTGTCACAAAGGAACTAGCGTGACACACCTAATAGCCATGTGTATGCTCAGGATTAGGTGTTGAGCTTTAGGATAGTTTAGATATGCTCCTCTAGTAGTAAAATGCAACCCCTTGAAAAGAAATTCTCAATAGACCATCTTTAAAAGGTTACAAGTAGATGTCGCTAAGCCACGAAGCATGGACCAAATAGATAAACGTTATAGATGCTTTCTATAGGCTTTGATGGGATCAGTTGATATAGGTGCATCAAGGTGCCCAGCCTGAGCCTAGTATGTGCTCGTCTCGAACTTGGCATGGCCAAATTGTGAGCCCCAAGAGCTGTATTATTTTTTCTGCCACCCTATAGATTTGCCAAAGTCTGTATGCTGATATCTTAATTAACTTGGTACTTGTTTTTGTACCTTTTTTGTTTGGCAGTTGGGTGGCTGCTTATGAAGTTTGATGAAGCTTCTACAAGCGAGAAGACCATCTAAGACTCGTATGTTCTTTTCAAGTTCATCTATGAACAACTGCTGTATGTTTATGAGAAATTAAACCATTTTGAGACATTTGTCCATAAAATTATGGTTGAAACCTAATTCTTAGTTTGAGTGCTGTTTGCATTCTTGATACTGATTATGATTTTGTCCCTTCAATGTAAAGCAACAACCGATGTATTCGGAATGTTAAACTTTTTGCGTTTGATTTGATTTTGACATATGTGCGACTGGAACTCTGCTGGAAAGTCAACTTTAGTTTGATTTGGTGCCCTCTATATCTTTGAAAACCAGGGGAGGCCCGGAGCGGGTGCAAACCCGATTCCCGCACAGGGCACGTTTTCGAATGGGGCACAAATTTTTGGAAAATTTTTAAGATATATTATTTATATAATGTAAAAGTGTTATATATACATATCAAGTCAAGGTTATGACAACGGGGCAAACATGAAAGGGAAACACCAAGAAAGACTTAGTGGATTGGCCATGATATGATAGCTATCGAGAACGGAATCTTAGAGGATATAAACTGTGAAGAGCTAATCAACCAATTTGCTATGACGAATGCTAAGAGAGCTTCACGAATCATCGGTTAACTACTATGGTATGTATTTTTAATATTATGATTTTGTTTTGGATATAATTAATTGTTATAACATTAGTTATCATTTATAAAAAAGGAAATTTACTAGGAGTTAGGGGCATTTTTTCTTGGCTCGCACTGAGTACTCATATCCTCAGGGCCGCCACTGTTGAAAACCATCTTTTATCATAAAAGGTGGTGTTTTGGATATATAGAGTTGTATTATAAAATCATATAGTAAACGAATACCGAAGTGAAAGAAGGAAACTGAAACTGGACAACTCATTGTGATAAGCTGTTTAGGTGTCACCGTTTTGTAGAATCGATTCAAGATGACTGAAAGGCCTAAAATCTGTCTATATTTTGCAAGAAGCAGTAATTGGCTAAAGGGATGTAGTTGTGAAAACATAGCACGTAAATCATACAAGGATAACAAATTAATGAATGAAATTCAATTAGCAAATATCCACTATCGAAATTTGATTAAAATGCCAAAAACGTCACAAACAGAAATTATTAAAAACAATGGCCGGTTTCTAGCTAAGTAACCAACGAAACATTATAAATCAAATTTCTTTTAGTGCATATGCTCCAAGCTCTTTATGCATGTGTTGAAGCTTGCTACAGAAAGGAGTTGGAGTTGGAAAATCCGGGCGCCGTATAAACCACTTGAGTTCATAAGCACAATATTCCCGTACCGTATGTACATAATCACTAATGATGGTATTCTCTATATCAATTCGCGAATGTGTTCCAAGAGGATATTTCTGATTAAACTCATTCCACGATTTAACATAAAACAAGATACCATATTGTACATTCATCATCGGTATCTCGTGCCTATCGTTTATTTCTAATGAATAATCTTTATGGATGATTGGGTCACGCTTGCCATATACTAACATGATAAGAACCCAAAAGGCTATCCACGCCAAACACGAAATCCCTATTACCTCCATTTTTATCATTGCTATCCTTCTTAAAAGAGGATGAATACGTTGTAGCTCTTGTGCACCTTGCACATACTTTTTGTTAGATGATTCCATGACGACCACTCGTTAAATCCTTGAAATAGCATCAATCGTACGCATTAAACTTTGCCAAAAAAAATGTAATGACCGAAATAAAACGAATCTGCATATGTCTAATTTGTATTTGAGCTAAGTGATTAAAATTTAAAAGAAGTAAATACAATATTCGATGTTAGTTCATGATAAAAGCATGTTTTTAAATTGACTATTTAATAACATCAACACATAAAGACCCGAAGAATTAATACCTTAAGTTCACTTGCGGCTGCTATTTGTGTTTTTTGATCGATTTTTAGTGTGATTTTCATGGCATCATTCCACTTATAAATAAGGCCCGTAATTTCTGCTATTCTTTTCCTAATTAATCTACTATTCGAAATTTGAAAAACTGTGGAAACAAACATTTCTTTATGTTAAGTTAAATAGCTAAAGTTGTTAGAATTGAATCTTAATTTACAAAATATATGGACGTATTTGTTTGTTCGGGTCAAAATAATAGAGTAAATTAGGGGTGTTCATCGGTTCGGTTTTTGGTTTCATGGGTTGTACGGTTCGGGTTAATCGGTTTGAAAATTTTAAAAGTTAAAACCAAAACTAAACCAAACTAATTATAACATGGATAAAACCAAACCATACACCAATTTAGAATTCGGTTTGGTTTTGGTTAAAACCAAGAAAACCAAATTCAAGTAAACTTCTAAAAGTCACAAATAAAAACCTAAAAGTTCAAATAAAATTACCAAATCAAAAAGTCTCACAAAGTGTTTAAGTAAATCAAAAAAACAAAAGTTGAAGAAATCAAAAGGTTTCGTAACTTAACGGAAATAAATGAAAGCAAAATACAATGAAATGTTCTTCGACAAAGGTCTACAGAAGTCTTATGCTTGAATATTCCATCTTCAAGCATCCTTGATTTAAGTAGTGGTTAGTTTATAAGATATTTTAATATTTTTAGGATTTTTTGTAAGGAAGATAAACAGATAAAATCTGTATATATATAATTTAAACCTTTGTGTGTGGATAGATATATATTCGGTTTTTTCGGTTTGGTTTGGTTATGTATTTGTCAAACCCAAAACCAAACCAAACACCAATTAAATACTTCGGTTTGGTTTTAAACCAAACCATACACCAATTAAAATTTTCGGTCCGGTTTTATTCGGTTTCGGTCCGGTTTATATTTCGGTTTGTTCGGTGTCAAACTAAATACTGAACACCCGTAGAGTAAATTGCAAAAATGGTCCCTATGGTTTGGCCAAATTGCAGGTTGAGTACTTCTTTTCGAAAGTGCAAATACCATCCGGTCTAAGCAGCAGTAAGGAACAAAATCAGAAGAGTCTACTTGATACTCTTTCTGTGTTTCACTTCATCATAGGTTTTAGCATGTACTCAAGTCTTAGCATGGTGTTTCTTTAATGCCTGATTTACTCAGTAGTTAGATGTTGGCCATGAAAACCACCTTTATTGCGAAGGCAACAGTCATAATTTGATAATTAACATCTATTTCATAATTGTTTATCACAAAATAACACGCTTGACACGCCTAACGTCCAGGCCTTAGCTCAAGCATATAGCCATGTGCATCCTCAGGTTTAGGTGTCGCTTTGAGTTTCATATAAGATTGAGCTTTGAATCTGCCTTAGATGTGTTTGTACTTTGTATATAGTATCATAACTAAACACTTTAACATAAATTTTTAATAGACTAATCCTAGAAGGTTACAACTTACTATTAGATGTCCCTAATACTAGACTCATGGACTAATTGATACAAGTTATAGAAGTTTCGTGTATGCTTCTTGGGCTCAGCTCATATAGGTTCATCTAGGTGTCAATCCCGAGCCTAGTATTTCCTAGGCTCGAGCTTGGCATAGCCAAAAACCCCCAGGACTGAGTCAGTATCTCATCTGCATCCCCAAGATTTTTCAAAGTTCTATATGGGCTATGGCGACATTTTTAGAAAAGATTAAGCTTTGAATTGTTTCAGATATGCTCGTATTGTCGTAAAGTTAAACCCTTTAAAAAGAAATTCTTAAAAGACTACTCCTTAGAGGTTTCAATTAGATGTCCCTAAATTAAGAATCATGGACCAAATAGATTAAAGCTATAGATGCTTTCCAGAGGCTTGATGGGCTCAGCTCATATAAGTTCAATCGAGGTCCAAGTCTGTGCCTAATATGTGCATGTCCAAATTGTGAGCTCCCACGAGCCGGATTATCTCATCACCTTCTAATTTGTCAAAGTACTAGATGGTGACTTCTTTATTAACTTAACTTGGTTTTGTTATCTTTTTTTGTTTGTTTGACAGTTGGGTGGCTGCTTATGAAGTTGCTGAAGCTTCTACAAGTGAGGAGACCATCCTAAGACTCATATTTTCTTTTCAAGTTCTTTTATGAACAATTGCTGTATGTTTATGAGAAACTAAACCATTTTGAAACATTTGTCCATAAAAATATGGTTAAACCTAACTCTTAGTTTGAGTGCTGTTCGCATCCTTGATATTTTGTCCCTTCAATGTAAAAAAACAACCGATGTATTCGGAATGTTGAACTTTCCACTTTTGATTTGGTTTTGACATATGTGCAACTTATACTAGAAAATCAGTTTTAGTTTGATTTGGTGGTGCCTTCTCTATCTTTAAAAATCACCTATATCATACAAAAAGCAGCGTTTGGGATCTATAGAGCTGTATAACATTAGTCGACTTTGGCTTGATTTGGTGCTAGCTGCATTTTTGATGGCTGAAATACCTATAATTCTGCAGTGATTGGTTCAACCGAATTATACAATATCTATTCCAATGTAAGAGTGTGCGGCGTGCCTATATCTCAGAAGGGATACAGGATTGGATCATGTCGCATTTACAGAAGCAAAATAAAATCATATAAATATTCCGGCACTAAACCATATTATTGATACTTTAAGCACACAACTAAATAAAATAGACTGATAGACATCCGGTGAACCTTCTTGTTCCACAACTAGTGTAAAATCTTAGATTTTATTGTATGTAGTAGGTTTAATTTGTACACCTAATTATATATGGGTTGTATTGGTGGTTCATATTATAAATATATAAGGATGACTAGATTTCACGCTTGAAGGAAGAACCGTAGACGTTTAAGCAGAAAAAGTTTTGGTGCCCTCGTCTTGTTCGAAATGAGGAACGTCTTTTACTCCCATTGTCACATACGCTTCCACTCCATCACCTCTTGCATCATCTAATAACAGCATACCTCTCTTGAAGGGTACAAACCCACAACTTACCATATGGGTTTTCCGTAACCAAAGTCAACATCGTAGAAGGGGAACTTGCACCAACTAGCTAACCAGATTACATTTGTTGTATCTGGATTCTGGAATATTGGTAATATTAGCAAAGGAGTTCAAAATCGTTTCTTTCCTTTCGTTGCTATCGTGACCTACTTTCGAGTAGTCTTTTATGGTTTTCATAAGAGTCTGCTAGCAGAAATGTCAAATCATGAAGCTCATTTGTCATTTTTGTTGAACCACATTTAGTGGCTGCTATCCCCCAGTGATTCCTTAAAGCATTTTTTGGTACCCGGGATGAGATCTTTTCCTTTTTTTGCCTTAGTGCAACTGGTTGGATTGAGACAGAATCTCTTGGTTGACCATAAATTGCATGATCTACGCCGATGAAAGCCTTCCATATCAACGCTGACACCAACTGTACCTTAGACAATTGATGGGTGACACGTTTTCCTGTGAGCTTAACCTTGGCTTTCATATTTGATATTGCACTCTCATTGAATGACAGTTTCTTTGTGACATGAACCTCATCATCGTTTACTAGGTTGGAAAATCCTGCCTCAACGAATGGTAAACCTTGAGCGGGAAACAAGGAGGATGATGTGAAATCAACCACACTCGGTGTTGAGAAAAGTGACACCGGACTGAAGCAAACCCGCAACTAAAATAAAAATATAATAAAAGATGACACACGGAGATAACGTGGAAAACCCCAACAGGGTAAAAACCACGGGCAAGGAAAGATACGTTTCACTATGTAAACTAGGAGTTACACCTTCTCTCTTGTTACAAGGATAATACAAATATTTATCTCTTGTAACTAGGAAATACCAAACTCTCTATTATTACACAAGAACACTACTAGGAGAACTATGTGAAAAGAAAGAAGTGAGATGGGATGCTTCTCAATGAGGTTGGCACCTCTATTTATAGTAGTAGCAAACGCATCTGGTACATAGTGTATCTAAAGCAAGAAGGCCAAGTTGTCCAAGTTGCAGCCTTATCACTATCCAAGTTGAGAAAGAATCTTTTTGATACAATGTATCCAATAACAATCTCCCACTTGAAGATTCGATTGAAGCTAAATCGATCTTCACACCGTTATCCTTCCTTGCACTTCCATGTTGCTTACGTTTCCGCTAGGCCGCATGAGGATCGGCACCATATAAACTTGTCACAGTTGATTGCTTTAGTCAGATAATCTGCCACGTTATCATCAGTATGAATTTTCCGCATATCCACGGTTCCTTCTTCCACTTTCTCACGAACGAAGTGATACTGAACTCGTATATGCTTTGTCTTTGAATGAAATGCTGGATTCCTTGCCAGATACAAGGCGCTCTGATTGTCACAAAATAGAGTAATTTTCTCTTGTTCGTGCCCGAGCTCTTCCAACAACATCTTCAACCATACTGCTTCTTTGCTGGCTTGAGCAGCTGCAACATATTCTGCTTCCGTCGTTGACATAGCGACAACTGACTGCAGTTTTGAAACCCAGCTTACTGTTCCGCCAGAAAGTGTAAATGCATACCCGGTGGTTGATTTACTTCCGTCAAGATCACCTGCATAATCAGAATCAACATATCCCTTGACAGTTAAACCCGATTCCCCATAACATAATGCAACATCCGAGGTTCCTTTAAGATATCTAAAGATCCTCTTCACAGCTTCCCAATGCTCTCTACCAGGTTCCGCCATGTACCGACTCACTACTCCCACTGCATGTGCAATGTCTGGTCTTGTACAAATCATCGCGAACATTAAACTTCCCACTGCTGATGCATACGGTACTCGAGACATCTCCATCCTCTCTTCTTCACTGCTAGGGCTCATCTTGGAGGATAACTTGACATTAGTAGGAAACGGGGTTGATATTGGCTTACAATCTTGCATATTGAACCTTTGCAAGATTTTCTTCACATAACTTTTCTGTGAAAGCCAAACTTTCCTACTAACTCTATCTCGGTGAATTTGCATCCCTAGAATCTTGTTTGCTGGTCCCAAGTCTTTCATCTCAAATTCCCTAGCGAGCTGTGCCTTCAGTTTACTGATACGATCTTTGTTGGGGCCTGCAACCAACATGTCGTCAACATATAACAGCAAGATGACAAAATCATTGTCTCCAAACCTCTTGTAATATGCACAAGGGTCTGCGTGTAGTCTGTTATATCCAAGGCCAATGATGAAAGAATCAAATCTCTTGTACCAACACCGCGGCGCCTGCTTTAAACCGTACAGAGATTTGTTTAACCTGCAAACCAAGTTCTCTTTTCCTTTTTGTTTAAAACCTTCTGGTTGGAGCATGTAAATTTCTTCCTCAAGATTTCCATGAAGAAATGCAGTTTTCACATCTAGCTGCTCTAGATGTAAATCATACGTAGCACACATTGCCAGAACCACTCGAACAGTTGTCATTCGAACCACAGGGGAAAATATTTCATTGAAGTCGACTCCCTCTTTCTGAGCATATCCTTTGACTACCAATCTTGCACGATACCTCTCCACCTGGTCATCACCGTTCCTCTTGATCTTATATACCCATTTGTTTCCAATGGGTTTTCTACCTGCTGGTAGTGGCATCAGTTCCCACGTTTTATTCTTATGAAGAGCTTCAATTTCTTCTTGCATTGCTTCCCTCCAGAACGAAGCATCTGAATTATTCAGTGCTTCTTGAAGAGTTGACGGCTCTCCTTCCTCTGTAAGAAGACAGTATGCAACATTGCCCTCCATAACATAATCCGTGTGCCACACAGGACGTTTTCTTTCACGATTAAGAGTACGAGTCGTTGGAGCTTGAGACTCACTAGTCTCATTCACCTCGTGCTGTGGTACGGCTTCAGAAGAATCACTCGACTGAAATTGCTTTTCCACCTGTATTGATGTAGTTTCACTTGTAGTGCTATCACCTTCTTCATTCTCTTGAACTTTGTCTTCCATAAAGACAACATCTCTGCTGACGACTACTTTGTGGGCAGTGGGGTCCCACAAGCGATACCCCTTTACTCCGTCAGCAAACCCCAAGAACAAACATTTTCTGGATTTCGGATCCAGCTTTGTAGTTTCTTGAGAATTGTACATCACGTACACAGGACTTCCGAATATATGAAGGTCTGAATAGTTGACCGGCTTTCCCGTCCACATCTCCATCGGTGTCTTCAACTCAACTGCAGTTGAAGGTGACCGATTTATCACATAACAGGCGGTATTAACTGCTTCTGCCCAGAACGATTTTTCCAAGCCTGCAGTTGCCAACATTGCTCTTGCTCTTTCTAACAAGGTTCTGTTCATCCGCTCTGCCACTCCGTTCTGTTGAGGAGTGTATGCTGTCGTGAACTGCCTTTTGATTCCTTCTTGCCTGCAAAAGGTATCAAATTCATCACCAGTGTATTCACCTCCATTATCTGTCCTCAAACACTTGATTTTCTTTCCAGAATCAAGTTCAACCCGCGCTTTGTAAACTTTGAAAACTTCAAACACATCAGACTTCTTCTTGATTGGGTACACCCAACATCTCCTGGAATAGTCATCAATGAAGGATACAAAATACTTTGCTCCTCCCAGGGATAGAACCGGTGCCTGCCATACATCAGAGTGAACCAATTCTAGAACAGAGACACTTCTAGAATTTGATGTCTTGAATTTTAGGCGATGCTGCTTGCTGATAACACAATGCTCACAGAAAGGTAAAGAAACCTTTGTGAGGCCAGGAATTAACTTCCTTTCAACAAGAATCTTCATTCCTTGTTCTGACATATGTCCAAGCTTCTGATGCCATGTTATTGCAACTCTGTAACTTGGACTATGTGAAGCAACAGATGCTTCCGCCTCCTCAACTATCTCTCCCTTCAGTTGGTATAAGTTCGCAGCCACCTTTTCTCCTTTCATAAGTACAAGCGCGCCTTTTATAAGTTTCAGGATCTTGTTTTCTATTTCAACCTTACAACCAAGATCATCAAATTGCCCTAAAGACAATAAATTCTTTTTCAGGCCCTCCACGTGTCGCACATCCCGAATAGTACGAACTGTACCATCATGCACCTTCACCATGATACTTCCAATTCCAATGATCTTTAGTTTTTGATCATTGCAACTGTACACAGATCCGCCTCCAGAGATAGGTTTATATTGATGAAACCATTCTCTTCTTGCGGTCATATGAAAAGTTGCTCCCGTATCGAACAGCCATACATCTGCAAATCTCGTCCTGCCTTCATTTGCAACCGCTGCTTCACAACACAGAGCGTTACCATCTTCTGAAGTGCTAGCGACATTTCCTTGAGGATTAGAGTTGCTTAAACTCCTACAATCTTTCCTCATGTGACCCTGCTTGCCACATTTGAAGCATTTAAAATTCTTCTTCTTTCCTGTTTTAGATTTACCATGATTGTGACTCCCACTGGAGCCAGGTTCCATTGACCTCCCTCTCGTTACCACCAACGCCTCCACCTGTCTTGAACTGGCCTGTCTGTCCTCCCTATTGTTACGCCTATTTTCTTCTTCCAGAATAGCGGCTGCAACATCATCGAAGACTAGATAGTCCGAAAGAACATTACTGGTTAAGTTGATTATGAGTTGGTCATATGAGTCAGGTAAACTTTGAAGTAGAATTTCAGCACGTTCCTGTGGCTCTATTTTACAACTCAAAGACGTGAGCTGAGAAAATAGAGTATTCAGGTTATTAACGTGCTCAGTCACTGAAGTAGATTCCGTCATGCGAAGAGCATAAAGTTTCCTCTTGAGAAATATTTTATTGTGGAGCGATCTTGCCTCGTATAATCGAGCAAGATGATCCCAAATCTCCTTTGCACTTTTCTTCTCCTCTATGCTTGACAAGACTCCATCTGCTAATGCCAGATGAAGATTTGCAACAGCATTTCCGTCCATCTCGTCCCATTTACTGTCATCCGTGACCTCAGCTGGCCTTTCGTCAATGGCCGCTAAACATTTATCCTTTCTAAGGATAGCCTTCATCTTTAATTTCCACAACGAGAAATTATTCCCATTGAATTTTTCGATTTCAAATTTTGCCGCCATTGCTACAATCACAATCTACTTTTCGACAAAACTATTATTTGTTAATAATAGTAACGAACACCTTTTGAGTGAGTATAATTTTATTTATCTTTTGATGTGGAGGGTCCACTAATTAGTGGCAACCACAGAGCATACGATAAATAATTATACACACACCCAACCTTAGCTCTTGATACCACTTGTTGAGAAAAGTGACACCGGACTGAAGCAAACCCACAACTAAAATATGAAATGTAATAAAAGATGACACACGGATATAACGTGGAAAACCCCAATAGGGTAAAAACCACGGGCAAGGAAAGATACGTTTCACTATGTAAACTAGGAGTTACACCTTCTCTCTTGTTACAAGGATAATACAAATATTTATCTCTTGTAACTAGGAAATACCAAACTCTCTATTATTACACAAGAACACTACTAGGAGAACTATGTGAAAAGAAAGAAGTGAGATGGGATGCTTCTCAATGAGGTTGGCACCTCTATTTATAGTAGTAGCAAACGCATCTGGTACATAGTGTATCTAAAGCAAGAAGGCCAAGTTGTCCAAGTTGCAGCCTTATCACTATCCAAGTTGAGAAAGAATCTTTTTGATACAATGTATCCAATAACACTCGATTCGACGTTGGTGTCTCTTTGACTCAAAGTAGCCCACGGATTAAGGAAATTGGTCATAGTAGAGGCGTCACAAATCCTATGTGCCATACTTATACCGAGCGCTAAACCTCCACATTTCAACATGGTGATTTGAGTGGAAAGCATTACATCGTTTGTTTGATTGGTGACGCGACATTTGGAGGGAATGAAATCGTTGATCAACATGGGATCCATTGTAGGATCAAGAATTTCTTTAATCGTGATATCAGCCCTGGCTTGTATAAATTCAACACCTTGGTCGTTGCAATCAACTATGCTGATGTGCTCCAAATATCTACCAGCTAAAGGGTACAAAAGTGCTAACGTTTTCTCCATTGATTCCTCGATTTTTTTGACAAACATTGGGTTATAGTGTGTATTAGGAGGGAAGAGAAGAACAAGAGGTAAATTCATGTTGGGTGCTAACTCATCAATGATGCTTATTTTATAGCAACGTCGATTAAGTGGAATTGAAACCGAGGGTTTTATCAGTTTTCTCGAGTGGATTTCAATCTTCATTGCCGTAATTACTTTTACTCTATGTATTTTCATAGATGAAGCAAGGGGAATGCATGGGGTGTAAAGGTATGGCACAAAAGATATTGTCATCTTTAAGATGGTTCTAAAATATAGAGCAAAAGTTTAGTTTGTTATTCTTCTCATTAGCTATTGTGTTGGCTTTTATAATGATCATACCGAGCTACGGTCTTACATTAACTACGTATTCAACAAATAACAGCTTCACTATCCTCGGGGCCAAGGATCTTTTTAAGGGAAAGGGTCAAGGGAGGGCCCCTTGGGCTTGTTTCTTTTCTTTCCTTGTTTGGGAACAATTTATGTATGTTTGGATTAGGGCCAGCATAATATACCGTGGACCGGATCGAATTGGATTGACCAGACCGGACCCATTTCGGTCTCGTTCTTGGTTCATCCATTTTCTTTCATATTCGGTCCTGGTTTGGTCTTACGTAAAACCGGCTATTATGCTTTGTTGGACAAGATCAAACAGATGCCGGACAGGATCGGAATGGCCCGGACGTGGACCGAACATTTTGATCAAGTTTGGTCAGCCTGGTCCGGTTTTCAGACCGTGCTCAACCCTTCTTTAGAGTAAGAACCATTTGAACATATATGTGAGAGCCAGGTTCAATCTAGTTTTATTTCTCACCAAAAAATTTATGATGTTGCAAATTTTGTTATTAGTTTCACATTTTCTTCTTCTAGTTTATGCATTCGTATATGTTGTATTGCATTCAAGTGATTCTACATTGGAAGCTGCAACTCTGGAAGTTTGGAAAGTCGTACTCTATATAAGATGTCGGGGTTGGTTCATTGCTAAACTATAGCAAAATTACAAGAGAGAGTAAAGACTGAAATTTGTTCAACCAAACCATGTGTAATGTGAGATATATGTAGCTCAGCCTTTGCTCTAATCGGTCTCACGGTCTATCAGGGAAAAAATAAAAGAAAAATCATGTTAGCGCTAAAAAGTATCTTAAACTTAAGAGAAATGATAAATCATAATTTCATAAAAGTCGATAGTTTTTGCCCAACGGTATGAAGGTGTACGTGTGTTCTTCCTTGTAAGAGGTTTGTGCATATATTTTTTTACGAGTATAAAAGTAATAAATGAACAAGACATGTATTTCCTTTTATATATTAATGGACTAACTAAAAAAGACATGAATTTGTGCGACACACAATTCGAGACCAGGTTCATTTAAAAAAAATCAGAATTTTTAATGAAATTTTACACTTTCCATCGGGTTCCCATTAACCCCTAAAAACTCCTGGATCGATCCCTGGTGTATGGTGTGTGTGTGACGTTGAATTTACAAAAAGTCCAAACTTAATTTTGTTGTCTTAATTGCTTATTTATCGTATGGCTAAACTTTTATATAAGATTGTAAGTTTCTAGATAATCAATATAGATGAATTATGAAAGATATATAAACTATTAAACTTAGATAAGCTAATTAATAAAACTAAAATAAACACGGAGAAAGGGCCAAAAATAGAGGTATATAGATGGTGGTCTGCATGATCAAACGAAAAGTTTGGTGTTGTGTGAGTGGTATTTGCGAGGTATATTTGGTGTTTAAAGTGGAGTATTTTGTTTTGTTGATTTCTCAAAATTGTCCCACACTATACCAACCAAAAATAATTTGTAAATTGAATATGGTTTTTGTCACACTTTGTCGCTCGCTTAATAACTAGAAGTGAGATATTGATCACGTACTCGATCGATCAAAGACACAAGCTGAACAAATTTTATTTTATTTTATTTTATTATTATTATTTTTATTTTTTCTTTTTTTACCAGATATAAAGCAAGTAATTATACAAGCTAAGGGTTGTGTTGTATAAACAAAACTAGTTATAAAGCCCGTGCACGCGCGGGTTTTTTTAAAATTTTTTTTGAAGGATATATTTTTATTTCTTAAAAAACAAATAATTTAATCTTTGTTTTGTTTGATTTATGCTTTTTAATTATATTTGTTTATTATTAAAGATAATTATTTAAAAAATTTAATCTTGTTGTTAGTTGTATCTTATCTATATTTTTTTGTATTTATCTTCTACTTGTGTAGTATTGCATTTTATCTATATTTTTTTTATTTATCTTATACTTGTGTAGTATATCAATAAAACAAATTTTTAAAATTTTGAATTAAAAAATAATAAATAAAATATTACCTAATAAGGAAATATTTTTTTTTTTCGAAATACGAAAGTACCCACTAGGAGTTTTGTTTTATTATATAAAAAAGATGTGAATGAGGTTAATTATGTTATAAGTTTAGAAAATATAAAAACAGACACGTACAAAAACCCTAGACGTAAGTTTGCAGCAGTGCAAAGGGATATATTCTAGTGGTAGTTTTCGAGTTTCTGGTTCGAGTTCCTATTGTCAAGTAATTAAGGTAACATCCTCATTAGATTTAATAGCATGCAATAAGAAAAGAATAGTATGATACACAGAGTTGATCGGTCGAGTTTTGAACTTTTGATCACATCAGACAAAACAGATTCTGTGAATGCTACATAGAAACTGTTAATTTATGTTGTTTGTGCTTTGGTCTAATGTGACAGTAAGAAGTAAACAAGTTAGGGCAAAACTTAACATGCTACATACTTTTCATGTGATGTAAGAGATATATTATATAGAGTAAATTTCGAGATTAGACCACTGCTCAATTTTATTTATTTATTTATTTATTTTTTTCTTTTTTAGGCAAAAAAAAAGAGTGCTCTTCTTAAGCTAGACCGAGCGACATGTGTGTTTTTTTTTTGTTTTTTTGTTTTTTTTTTCTTTTTTTTTTAAAGAAGTCGACAAGTGGCAAAAAAAATCTCTTAAAAGTACAAAAAAGTACAAAAAGTCGTTTTTTTTTTGCCACTTGGCGACTTCTAATCAAAAGTAAAAAAGTCGCAAGTTGCTCGATCTATTTTGGGAAGAGCACTTTTTTTGGTCTAGAAAAAAATAAAAACTTAAGCGACTGTTCTAGTCTCGGAATTTGCTCTATTATATAGAGTATGAATTTAGTGAGAAGAATTATTGAAATGAAAAGAGTGAGAAACAATTGTGGCCATGTATTTTAACTAAGGAAGGAGAAATAATATGGAGATGCATCAGTGCATCTAATATTTGTGGTTGTGGTTTCTTCTCATTCTTCTCATCTTAGTTATATTTCTCATTTGATCCTTACTCATATTATATATGCTAGACGCCCATCTTTATAATTCATTTATAAGTAATAAGAAGCAGTTTAATTGTAGAAAATCAACCTGCTGCTACTTGAATAATTAAAGAGAAGTGCTATCTTTCTCTTAATTAAATGACTTATGGGCTAATTAAAATGGACTTCTAAATGAATGAATAAAGACTTAGTGGGTGATTCCTTGATTAACCATCGTTGGAAACCATGATATAAAGACTAGTAGTAACAGCAACCCAACTCATGACTAGAGCACCTCGTCACATTAGCTTCTCTCTCTAAGAACAAACACATGACCCTAAACCCGTAGTAATTGGCGACCTCACTCACAGCCTAAAACATACCCTACAAAAATAACTAAAATTGTATATATCACAATAAGTTTGTTGTATAATTCCATGTGATTCTAACTGTATTTAAATTCTTGAGTCAATTGTTAAAGAAATATAAATTGTATATATCACAAGAAGTTTGCTGTAATTTTGAATGGTTATAGAAATCTAGGTAGTTGAAAATATATATAGCCATGTAGTATCTATGTTTAAATACTATCCAAAAGATCATCCTCTAAATAATTATCAGATTACGTTAGCACTTGCACGAAACTCGACCAGTGACCTAGGACTACAACGTTTAAAGTATAATTGAAAGTGAGATCCTATTGTAATTGTAAGAGATCTTGATTAGCACAAGTGAATACTGAGCATTATTCAAGTGAGTTTTTAAATTGGGTTGTACAATTATCGAAAATACTATCACGCAAACTTGTTTAAGTGATCATAAGTTGCTACATGTTTTTTTATGTTTGATCATATGCGAAAGTAGTTGAATTTTATATGTAGGTTTTGATATATAAAATGATGTTACTAAATGTATATGTTAAACAGTTCTTATATGTTGAATCGTTAGAATAACTATGAATGTTAAATGGTAAGAGCAAATATGGTTGGGTTTGCCACATTAAAAGAGGAATATAATGTAAGTGCAAATAAGGTTGGGTTTGCCATAGATATTATAAAAATGGTAATATTGTACGAGCAAACAAGGTCGGGTTTGCCATAAGTAAATATTGTAAGAGCAAACTAGGTCAAGTTTGCCTTATTAAAAAAAGAAAATACTAGGAGCAAACAAGGTCGGGTTTTCCATGAAAAGTTTGTTATTGAATTAGCAAAGAATATTGATATTTGATGAATTGTGAATATATGTTGTAATGTGATATATGTTGAATCGTTGGTTTATATTTAATTGTCAACTAGTCAAATTTTTGAAAGATTAGATGATTAAATAACACTTATATGATTTTAAACAAATTGCATGATTGTTTTACAAGTTTGTTATTATTGGGTATTTGGAATTATATGAATTGTTTTGTACGTGAAAACCATAAATTTTCACTAGGTCTTTGGCTGACCTAAAACTCGTTATAAAGTTTGCAACCCAAATGAGCTGCTTTAGGTATCAAGATATTATTTGATCCCGATTAAGAGTAGATGCTTCCGCTAATATAAGGTAAACTAGAGAGTTTAACGTTCTAAAAAGGCGGGGTGTTATGATATGAAAAGCTTGGTCAAATTTGCTGAAATTACAGGCCTTATATAAGTGGTACCATGCATGAATATCATAGTAAAACATTTATCAACTATTATAGCATCCTCAAGTAATTAAAGGCAAGTTTTTTTCAACAATTTTCTCAAAGCATTTCATTGAGTCCATTCTTTGTTAGTCACTATTTAATCGAGTGAAAAATGCATATGTCTTGGTCTATATATGTTACATTCAAATTATCATCCAAGTTGATATATATTTGTCTATTTGTAGGATTAGTTGTATGGTCATGATCATAATAAACAAGTATGTTCAAGTGTACCCGACTTAAAAGAGGGTACAAAAAGCACGAGAACGACGAATCACCAATACACGCAAGGTTGCATGGTTCTTAGAAGGACTTAAGTATTATTGTTGCGATTAAATCTTATGCTAGTGATTGCTTTATGGTGGGTTAATCTTGATTACAACTGCTATTGTATTGGCCGCTATAAATGGAGTGACGACCCAATCCTCCAAGTTATTCATAGAATTAAACGATGATAACGAGAACCAATGATGCCTGACGAACATGGAAGTCAAGTTTTATGTTAAATCATCAAATGAGTTTGATCAGAAAGTATCCCCGAAACTCCGTGCAGGGAACCGAATAGAGAATCACCAATCATGTATGTGGATTTATGTACATACAGTACCGGGATTATTGTGCTTATGAAGCTCAAGTGGTTTATACGACGACCAGATTTCCAACTCCAACTCCATTCTGTAGCAAGTTCAACACATAATGGAGACTTGGAATACACTATAAAGGTCTTTTTAAGTTTAGTGTTTCAGTTAATTAACTGGTTATTTAGAAACACGTTGTTTTTCAATAGTTTATTGTTTATCTTCGGTATCTTAATTTTCATTATTGAATATTTGATAATTTATAGGTTTACCTGTTGGTATGATCTATCTATATTACACCTACCTCATACATCCTTGAGACGAATTTGGATATTATTATTGTTGTTGTGACAATTGAATTTCATTCATTAGTTTGTTCATGGACTCACGGTTGAAGTGAATAGCTTCTTAATGATTATCAACATCGTTTGATCTACCAATTGTTTGTTTATAGTGTGTGAATGGTTATAATGGATGTCAGTCTTACTCGTGCATTTTCTTTTAGATTAAAGTATTTTACTCTATATCTTTCAGCTTCACAAAATCATTAATCGGATAGGATAGATTGACAAGTGAAATCTAAGCACAAGAAATCTATAAAACAATGTTAAGAGTTTTGTTGATGTTGTGCTCATAAAATGATTCCAAATGTGGCTAATAACCACCAATCAAAACGCATTTATTATTACCGACGGGTGGGAAAAGTTGCGTCTGTTGGATTTGGCAGGTAAAAACATCACAATAACTTAAGATAGTTGATAACACTAAAATTACCAAAAATTACTTATGAATTACAAATTTACGATATCACATCCTCCACTTTAACAAAAATGGTTTGTAAAAAGGTCCGTCCATGATTTCACGGCTGTATGCTAGCCAAGACTAGAAAATAATTGCGCGCTCATGATGAGTACATGTTTAATTATGTATTGGAATAAAATCGACGAGCCCTCGTTTTTTACTTTAAATGATGACAACGGTTTACATGCATGTTTTGGTTGTTGGTTTTTCAAGCTCTAACATGACAATAACGAAATGTGAATCGTGTGACTCTCATTGTGCTTGATGTATTTCTTTTAGAGCATTGCTAGAACCACAAAGAGTCCACAAATTAAAATCACAAAAAGGACTTGTTCATGTGTGATTGGTTGTAGCAAAGATAGGAGAGAGAATATATTTCAAAATTCACCAATTAAAATATGACAAGTCTTTTTTGTGGATTTTATTTTGTAGACTCTTTGTGGTTCTAGCAATACTCTTTCTTTTAGGCTTGGTGGATGTAAAGGGAAGTGACTGATAATTAAATAAGTCACATAACCAACTGGGCTAGCTCAGTTGGCCACCAAGGGTGACCTTAGGGAGGTTGTAACCACATGCGAGAGGTCTCAGGTTTGAGTCTCTCCGTGGAGGTTTTCCTTCAAGGTGGAATCTATGGGTTTCTGCCACATAGATTCGTCGATTCGAGGCTGGCAGGGACTACCTTCTGGGTATGTACTGCGGAATCGAATCACTAATCATTATTCGAGGTTGGCAGGGACTATCTTTTGGGTAAATACTGTAGAATCGAATAACTAACTTAGTATTGTACTAACTCGCCGTTCAAAAAGAAGTCACATATGGATAAAAATGACAATGTTTTATTGCTTTCATGTGGGATTGGAGATTGTATTGTTAATACCTTTTATGTCTCGAGTATTTTCTTGTAAATGGGTGAGCCGTGAGCACATGCGATTTCGGGAATAAAACCAACACTAAAAGAACTTTACTTTTAGACTTCTGCAATAAAGGTGTTCGGAAGATGTAGTTTCAAGTTGCCTATTCAAATCAGCTTACCTCACTTACTTGGCATATAATTAAACACGGACCCTGAACTGGTTGTATGTTTGTATTAAAGCACAATAAGTATGTAAGCAACATTATTAAGCAATCCCAAACACCACCTTCGCACCTAAAAAAAAAAAAAAAAAAAAAAAAAAAAAAAAAAAAAAAAAAAAAAAAAAAAAAAAAAAAAAAAAATCTTATTATAGTTTAAAGTAAAACCACTCAAGGCGGCAAAAGGTTTGTGACTATCATCACTAAAATATGATAGATTTTATGTTCAGTTTCTACTATGTGCAAACAACTCTTAAATGTACATCACTAAAATATGCTAAACACCGTAGCTTAGTCAGCCAGGAGGTTAGGAAATGATACAAATCAAATTGGTTAAAAGCAGTTTATATTAGAACTAAAAAGAGTAATGTTTAATAAACCGAAAACCAAAAGAACAGAGAAAGATAATACCACACTTTGAGCTTTATACAATTTACAGATGCAGAAGTTAGTTGCCTCTATACAATTTACAGATCCCTAGCTAGTAGCAAAAACATAAATAATCACAACAAGCTAATTTAAAACTACAACACAATCAATGATCGTAAATTTTATGAAAATTGATGAAAACAAATCGTAAAAGCTATATACCTGTAGAATGCCGATCACAGACCCTCGGTTATCCGGAAAATTCTGAACGTTAATGATGATATTAGCGACATTGACGTACGACTGGGCGTGTCCTGCGAGAAACATAACGACGTGCATAGTCCACTTTCGATGCGTCTTCAATTCATTCGTCAAAAACAACCACGCCACAAAGTATCCAACAAACGTCAATGAGGCCCCAATCAAGTAGACTATATATGTTCCAAACTGTACGCAACCGCCACTACCACTGCTTTTCACCTAAGCTTTCATTATCGCATAACATAACACAACACCAAAAATACCAAAACTAGCCCCAATGTCCAAAGAAAAAGAAAGTGTGGTCAGACTGCTTTGGTTGTAGTTGAGCTTTTTGACAAACGCGGGTGACAAAACGGCGAAGGTCGAAGAAACGCCACCGATAAATTGCAAGTAGATTCCTGCTACAAGTGTCGTCCATCGGCTAGTTATCGCCATTGCAAGATCGAGAATGTGATTTGTTATTTGATTATTGAATGGTCGAGAGAGAATTACAGATAAAAAATGAAAATGAAAGTGAAATGGTTCGACTAATTAAAAGGTGTGAGTGGCGGGAAATTCTGTTGAAGAGTTGACCGTGTTGACTTGCATGATTTGGACAGAAATGATGCCACGTGATCCTAATAGTTTGAGCATATAACAGATATTTTTTGGTAGCTTGAACCGTTATATTGCCTTGCAAAGTTGTTGTTGTGAGGGAATCTTTTTTAAACGAAGCTTTTTTATTTTTTTTTTTATTTTATATATATATTTTTTGAACTATCTTTATTGTAATCATGTATTTTAGGCAAGCCCGATAATTTGATTTCCTATTGTTTTTACTACTACTCTATTGTTTTGTCTATTTTAGGCAAGCCCGATAATTTGATAATTTTATATATATAACCTGGGACTAATGGTGCTTTCTTTTCTTAGCACGAAATTTCAAACACTTTCACTTAGTTCAAAGTTCCCGGCCCGGACTTATTGAAAATCACGTTTATAGTAAGTCCGACCCATCGTAAATAGTAACTCCGGCCTGAAGATTGTACTAACAATAATCTAAACAAACCTTTTATAACATCTTAATTGTCTAAAATGCGCTTCGTTAGCAACCTTCATTGACATGAGCTTTATAATTTAGATATCAAGAGGAAACATAGCCATTCGCCGGCAAACATCTCAAAGTAACAAATTTATCATCTCATTAATTAAAGATTTCTTACAATGTGTTGTGGCAGGCAATATCCATAAGAAATGAAGACAATTTAACGCATCGATCTATAAGACAGTTTAGATTTTCAATAGTATCACCAAGGCATATCTTTTTTAGCATCCTTCACTATTGAGACAAGTTGTTAAGTTAATTAAGTTGCTACCAGGTTACCACATTATAGATTTATTGACATGTGCATAACCATTTTATGTTGCGACTTCACTTAAAATGTGACTTATATGTTTTATTTCCATGTGCCCTTTATTTCTTTCCTTATCATTCCTTTCGAAAAATCTGGTCAAAGCTCCATAAAAATCCTATCAAAACCACATTGATATCTTTTGTGAAATCCTTAAAAAAAAAAAAAAAAATAATAATAATAATAAAAAAAAAAAAAAAAAAAAAAAGAAGAAAAAACCACACGGGAAAGAAAGTTTGATCTCTCATATCCATGTAACTATGTAAGCCTTCATCCTTCTCATATTCTGGCGATCCGTAACCGAATCTTTCGATCGTGAGGCCTTCGACTACGGCTATCTGAAACCCTAGCCGACAACGCCATTGAGCCACCGTTTTTAACCGTCTTTTTCAGTCGCTCGATCTTCATCAAATTGGAACGGGTGACTTGTGGGAATTCGTTTAAATTCTACATGTTTCTAGTATATGCATAAGCTATTTATTTAAGTTCTATATATTTTTTGCGTCCCATTGTTATGGAGGAGAGTCCCATGTTTATTAGTTAAAAAGTAAATGATAGTTAAGTGTTGGCTTAGGATCAAATGAGAAGAACTCTTAAAATGAGAAGTATGAGAAATAACTATATATTAGAGATGCATCGACTTGAGTTAGATGCATCTCTAATCTTTTAGATGCACCCTAATATATTTTCTAACTTAAAATTAGCTGCACAAATTATCACTGACGGCGTAGACTGCTTATGTCCCATTGTACACCATGACAAAATCGTGGACCCAACACATTTTGCAATAATATTAATAATTCAAGTGTGATTTTCGTGAAAAATTATCTTGCTTTGTGTCCAACACATTTTGCAATAGTAATATAACTTCTTCACTTATGTGATGTTTCATTTCAGCGTTTTAGAATTTAGTTATGTAACTATAAGAGTTCTAGCCATTGATTGGTAATATCAAGGTTATGTTAAATGTTCGAATTCGAGTTATTTTTTAAGCTACTCTAATTTTTTATTTAACATAAGAGCATCTTCAATGCTATAAATTTTATCAATTTATTTACCATTAACATATTATAGTTTTGTAAACTACTACTAATGTAAACTTACTTTTCCAATGCTATAAACTTCATCAAATATATAAACATTAACATTAACATCTTCAACATCATGTAATATTATCTCTCTTCATTTCATATGCATTAAATTGTGCTTATCTCTTCTCAATAAACTTGATGCTCTAATGAAAGTTTTTGTCACATAAACCTCCATTGGAGATGCTTTAAAGTAGGCTTAGTGGTAAGTCAACTAAAAAGTTTATTGTTTTAAGTTTCAAAATTTTACTGTTACCTATGAGTAAAAAGAGTCACCATATCTATCCAGTGAAAAACATTATCCATATGCTTCGGGGTTTTCTTTTCGACTTAAATAACGAGCTTATATATAGCTTATTTGATTTTCGGCTTATGTTTTATATGGTCGCTTTTAGTGAGTTTATTTTGAAACTTTTCAGCATATATAAGCTTACTCAGTTACTTGACACTTGGATGAAACAATGACAAAAATGAGCAATTAATCTGTGAATATGTTTGTCTAACATGAAAAAGGAAAGTAAATGTAATTGTTAGCGAATAAATTAAAATTCGTAAAATAGTAAATTAGTAATAAATATTGTAAATTTCTATCTCTATTACATATAAAGAGTGTATAAGTATGGTTAAAACTTTAGAAAAAAAAATAAAAAAAGAAAATTTATTAATATAACTTCAATCTCAATTATCTTATTTATCTCAAAAAATAAATAGTACATATTTTGCACAATCCGATTTATCTCTTGATAGTGTTATATTCGGCTGTATTTTCTAATATGACAAATTCGGGTGTCAACTTTCTAAGTCAACATATGTTGCATAATCTCATTTAATGATATTATATTTCACAATCTAAGGATAATAAAATTTGGATTTTGATACTTTTAACTATTTAACAACTTTTTGAATATTGTCTTAAAAAAAAAAAAAAAAAAAAAGGAGTAGCCTTCTAAAAAAAATGCATTGACACACTCATGTATATAACACACTTGTTACACGCTATTAAAATTACACTTTGAGTATTTGTATGTTGTATGCATACACGTGACACAAAACAAAAATATCGCAAATATAACTTTTTGCCGCTATAAACCTTTGGTGCTATGAACAGATACTCGTCTATTATATATAAAGAGAAAACATGATTTTCTGAAAACTTAAATAATGATTAAAATTCAATTACTAATATACTTTTGATTAAAAACGGTGACATCTACTATTAAATTAAGAGTTTAATTATTTTTTAATCATCAAACTTTAATCACTATTCGTTTCTAACATAGTTTTTTTTTCCTAGCAATTCTTACAAATTGAACCTTAACAAACAAGTTCACATGTATAATTATTTATATTATACATCGTCGTTATGCTCGAGTATTTGATCTTTATCTTATATATTCGCACTTATAAAGGTGTATAACTTTATTATATGTATTATTAAAAAAAAGGAAAAAAGAAATTGTCACACTTATAAAATTGTTTAAGAAAATGTCTCACTTCTAATAGTATTTGACATCCTCCGATGCAAGAGTAAGCGTGAAGAAACTAATAAAGTGTCACATGCTTTTAACTACGTCATTATGTGTGGATAAGCTCATTAGAGCACTGGGTACCGTGGTGCCGTGGATGTGGTGCCGTGANGGGCCAAGGATCTTTTTAAGGGAAAGGGTCAAGGGAGGGCCCCTTGGGCTTGTTTCTTTTCTTTCCTTGTTTGGGAACAATTTATGTATGTTTGGATTAGGGCCAGCATAATATACCGTGGACCGGATCGAATTGGATTGACCAGACCGGACCCATTTCGGTCTCGTTCTTGGTTCATCCATTTTCTTTCATATTCGGTCCTGGTTTGGTCTTACGTAAAACCGGCTATTATGCTTTGTTGGACAAGATCAAACAGATGCCGGACAGGATCGGAATGGCCCGGACGTGGACCGAACATTTTGATCAAGTTTGGTCAGCCTGGTCCGGTTTTCAGACCGTGCTCAACCCTTCTTTAGAGTAAGAACCATTTGAACATATATGTGAGAGCCAGGTTCAATCTAGTTTTATTTCTCACCAAAAAATTTATGATGTTGCAAATTTTGTTATTAGTTTCACATTTTCTTCTTCTAGTTTATGCATTCGTATATGTTGTATTGCATTCAAGTGATTCTACATTGGAAGCTGCAACTCTGGAAGTTTGGAAAGTCGTACTCTATATAAGATGTCGGGGTTGGTTCATTGCTAAACTATAGCAAAATTACAAGAGAGAGTAAAGACTGAAATTTGTTCAACCAAACCATGTGTAATGTGAGATATATGTAGCTCAGCCTTTGCTCTAATCGGTCTCACGGTCTATCAGGGAAAAAATAAAAGAAAAATCATGTTAGCGCTAAAAAGTATCTTAAACTTAAGAGAAATGATAAATCATAATTTCATAAAAGTCGATAGTTTTTGCCCAACGGTATGAAGGTGTACGCGTGTTCTTCCTTGTAAGAGGTTTGTGCATATATTTTTTTACGAGTATAAAAGTAATAAATGAACAAGACATGTATTTCCTTTTATATATTAATGGACTAACTAAAAAAGACATGAATTTGTGCGACACACAATTCGAGACCAGGTTCATTTAAAAAAAATCAGAATTTTTAATGAAATTTTACACTTTCCATCGGGTTCCCATTAACCCCTAAAAACTCCTGGATCGATCCCTGGTGTATGGTGTGTGTGTGACGTTGAATTTACAAAAAGTCCAAACTTAATTTTGTTGGCTTAATTGCTTATTTATCGTATGGCTAAACTTTTATATAAGATTGTAAGTTTCTAGATAATCAATATAGATGAATTATGAAAGATATATAAACTATTAAACTTAGATAAGCTAATTAATAAAACTAAAATAAACACGGAGAAAGGGCCAAAAATAGAGGTATATAGATGGTGGTCTGCATGATCAAACGAAAAGTTTGGTGTTGTGTGAGTGGTATTTGCGAGGTATATTTGGTGTTTAAAGTGGAGTATTTTGTTTTGTTGATTTCTCAAAATTGTCCCACACTATACCAACCAAAAATAATTTGTAAATTGAATATGGTTTTTGTCACACTTTGTCGCTCGCTTAATAACTAGAAGTGAGATATTGATCACGTACTCGATCGATCAAAGACACAAGCTAAACAAATTTTATTTTATTTTATTATTATTATTATTATTATTATTATTATTATTATTATTATTATTATTATTATTATTATTATTATTTTCTTTTTTTACCAGATATAAAGCAAGTAATTATACAAGGGTTGTGTTGTATAAACAAAACTAGTTATAAAGACCGCGCACGCGCGGGTTTTTTTTTAAAATTTTTTTGAAGGATATATTTTTATTTCTTAAAAAACAAATAATTTAATCTTTGTTTTGTTTGATTTATGCTTTTTTAATTATATTTGTTTATTATTAAAGATAATTATTTAAAAAATTTAATCTTGTTGTTAGTTGTATCTTATCTATATTTTTTTGTATTTATCTTCGTAGCATTGCATCTTATCTATATTTTTTTGTATTTATCTTATACTTGTGTAGTAATCAATAAAACAAATTTTTAAAATTTTAAATTAAAAAATAATAAATAAAATATTACCTAATACGTAAATATTTTTTTTTTCGAAATACGAAAGTACCCACTAGGGGTTTTGTTTTATTATATAAATATAAACTAGTTATAATGCCCGCGCACGCGCGGATTTTTTTTTAATTTTTTTGAATGATATATTTTTATTTATTAAAAACTAATAATTTAATTTTTATTTTGTTTGATTTATGATTTTTAATTGTAGTTTTTTATAATTAAAGATAATCATTTAAATTTTATCTATATTTTTTGTATTTATCTTCTACTTGTATAGTATATCAACAAAACGAATTTAAAAATTTATAAATTAAATAATAATTAAAATATTACCTAATAAGGAAATATTCTTTTTTTTTTCAAAATGACAAATTTTATTATATAAGAGATTATTATGTGAATGGGGTTAATTATGTTATAAGTTTAGAAAATATAAAAACAGACACGTACGTTGGTTGAATTAGTCAATTAGATAAGCGCTAGTGGACTTCGATTTAGTTGAGAACTTGAGATATATATTCACGAGATTTTCTTCTCAACTCACTCTTATAAATATCACATTACGTATCACTGACATGACAGACAAGAACTCACAAAAACCCTAGCTAGACGTAAGTTTGCAGCAGTGCATTAGTGCATAGGGAGATATTGGCGCGGTAGTTCTCGATTTTCTAGTTCGAGTTCCTATTATCAAGTAAGGTAACATCCTCATTAGATTTAATAGCCTGCAATAAGAATAGTATGATACACAGAGTTGATCGGTCGAGTTTTGATCACATTAGACAAAACAGATTCTGTGAATGCTACATAGAAACTGTTAATTTATGTTGTTTGTGCTTTAGTAAGGTAACATCCTCATTAGATTTAATAGCCTGCAATAAGAATAGTATGATACACAGAGTTGATCGGTAGAGTTTTGATCACATTAGACAAAACAGATTCTGTGAATGCTACATAGAAACTGTTAATTTATGTTGTTTGTGCTTTAGTCTAATGAGACAGTAAGAAGTAAACAAGTTAGGGCAAAACTTAACATGCTACATACTTTTCAAGTGATGTAGAGATTATGTTATATAGAGCAAATTTCACAAGTCGCTCAAATTTTTTACCTTTTCTAGATCAAAAAAATGCTCTTCATAAACTAGACCGAGCGACCTACGACTTTTTTTACTTTTGTTAAGAAGTCAACAAGTGGCACAAAAAAGTCGCTTAAAAGTACAAAAGTCGCTTAAATTAGGTACAACAAGTCGTTTATTTTTTTGTGCCATGGCGACCTCTAATAAAAAGTTAAAAAGTCGCAAGTCGCTCGATCTATTTTGGGAAGAACACTTTTTTTATCTAGAAAAGGTAAAAAAACTTAAGTGACTAGTATAGTCTCGGAATTTGCTCTATTATATATATGCTAGACACCCATCTTTATAATTCATTTATAAGTGATTAGTAATGCTGGATAAAAAGATCAACCTCCTGCTACTTGAATTATTAAAGAGAAATGCTATCATTTCTCTTAATTAAAATGACTAATGGGCTAATTAAAATATACTTCTAAATGAATGAATAAAGATTTAGTGTTGTTGGAAACCATGATATAAAGTCCAGTAGTAATGGCAACCCAACTCATGATCAGAACACTTTGTCACATCAGCGGCACATTAGCTTCTCTCTTTAAGAACAAACACATGACCCTAAGCCCGTAGTAATGTGCGACCTCAGTCGCAGCCTAAAACATACCCTACAAAAAGAACTAAATTGTATATATCACAAGAAGTTTGTTGTATAATTCCATGTGATTCTAACTGTATTTAAATTCTTGAGTCAATTGTTAAAGAAATATAAACTGTATATATCACAAGTTTGCTGTAATTTTGAATGGTTATAGAAATCTAGGTAGTTGAAAATATATATAGCCATGTAGTATCTATGTTTAAATACTATCCAAAAGATCATCCTCTAAATAATTATCAGATTACGTTAGCACTTGCACGAAACTCGACCAATGACCTAGGACTACAACGCTTAAAGTATAATTGAAAGTGAGATCCTATTGTAATTGTAGGAGATCTTGATTAGCACAAGTGAATACTGAGCATTATTCAAGTGAGTTTTTAAATTGGGTTGTACAATTATTGAAAATACTATCACGCAAACTTGTTTAAGTGATCATAAGTTGCTACGTTTTTGATGTTTGATCATATGCGAAAGTAGTTGAATTTTATATGTAGGTTTTGATATATAAAATGATGTTACTAACTGTATATGTTAAACAGTTGTTATATGTTGAGTCGTTAGAATAACTATGAATGTTAAATGGTAAGAGCAAACATGGTTGTGTTTGCCACATT
>LBNU01024069.1:166846-183500 GCA_014162995.1 Artemisia annua
TGAATCTTGGAGAGTTGGGTCGTGTCCACTCCCATTATAGCCGCCAATACCAACAGTGTAATCAGATATCCAACACATAACAGCAATCACTAGGCATAAGATTTAATTCGCACACACTATTTTAAGTCCTCTTGAACCATGCAACCTTGCGTGTTATTGGGTGATTCGTCGTTTCTCGTGCTCTTTGTCCCTCTTTTAAGTCGGGTAACCTTGACATACTGTGTATTAACCATGAACCATGACCATCAACTAATCCTACAAATAGAAAATATTATCAACTTGGATGATTAATTTTGAATGTAACATATATAGACACCGATATATGCATTTTTCACTCGATTAAATAGTGGGAACTAACAAAAGAATGGACCTCCAATACAAAGTTTTACTAATGAATTCATGCCATGGGTAGCCCACTTATATAAGGCCTGTAATTTCAGCAATACTTTGACCAGAAATTTTACCAAGCTACCTCATCATTCATACACACACCCCCCTTTTTGGAGCGTTAAACTCTCTAGTGTACCTGTATATTTAGCGGCAAGCATCTACTCTTAACGAGATCAAACTAGATTATCTTGAAACCCTAAAGCAAGCTCATTTGCGTTTGCAAGACTTTATAACGAGTTTAGGTCAAGCCAAACGGACCTATCGGAAAACTTATGGGTTTTCACGTACCAAAAACAAATTCATATATTTCCACAACTACCAGAATAATAACAAACTTGTAAAACGATCAGTGCACACTTTGTTTAAAAGTCATATAAGTGTTATTAACTCATCCCAATCTTTCAAACAATTTGATAGTCGGACGCAGATTAAATATAACCGAACGATTCACACTATATTAACATTACAACATATATTCACAATCTCTCACAATATTCAATATTCTTTGCTAATTCATAACAAACCGTTTTCATGGGAAAACCCGACCTGTTTGCTCTTAGTATTGTTCCTTGTTCAATATGGCAAACCCGACCTTGTTTGGCTCGTACACAAATGAATTCCCACTTTTATAACATCTTGTCAAAACCCAACCTTATTTGCTTTCACCATTATTTCCCTTTTTCAATGTTTGCAAACACAACCCATGTTTGCTGCTGTTACATTTCACGTTCATAGTTATTCTACGACCTCGAACATATAACAACAAACTGTTTCAAACATTCATACAGTTAGGTACACCAATCATTTTAATATATCAAACACCTACATATAAAATTCAAAACTCTACTTTCGCATACTGATCAACATCAACAACCGCAGCAACTTAATGACACTTAAACAGTTTGCCGTGATAGTAATTTTCCAATAATTGTACAACCCCCCAATTAAAAACTCACTTGAAGTAAATGCTCAGTATTCCTTGTGCTACTCCAAGATCTCCTACCATTACAATAGGATCTCCCGACTTTCAATTTATACTTTAAGCGTATGTAGTCCCTAGGGGTCTTCGGTCGGAGTTAAACTCGTGCACGAACCGAAATAGAGAATACCATCATTAGTGATTATGTACATACAGTACGGGATTATTGTGCTTATGAGCTCAAGTGGTTTATACGACGACCAGATTTTCCAACTCCAACTCCATTCTGTAGCAAGCTTCAACGCATAAATGAAGAGCTTGGAATACATTAAAGGCCTTTTTAAGTTTAGTGTTTCAGTTAATTAACTGGTTATTTAGAAACACGTTGATTTTCAATAGTTTATTGTTTATCTTCGGTATCTTAATTTTCATTATTGAATATTTGATAATTTATAGGTTTACCTGTTGGTATGATCTATCTATATTACACCTCCCTCATACATCCTTGAGACGAATTTGGATATTATTATTGTTGTTGTTGTGACAATTGAATTTCATTCATTAGTTTGTTCATGGACTCACGGTTGAAGTGAATAGCTTCTTAATGATTATCAACATCGTTTGATCTACCAATTGTTTGTTTATAGTGTGTGAATGGTAATGGATATCAGTCTTACTCGTGCATTTTCTTTTAGATTAAAGTATTTTACTCTATATCTTTCTGCTTCACAAAATCATTAATCGGATAGGATAGATTGACAATTGAAATCTAAGCACAAGAAATCTATAAAAAATGTTAAGAGTTTTGTTTGATGTTGTGCTCATAAAATGATTCCAAATGTGGCTAATAACCACCAATCAAAACGCATTTATTATTACCGACCATTGTGTTGGTTAGTAGAAGGTAGGAAAAGTTGCGTCTGTTGGATTTGGCAGGTAAAACATCATAATCACCTAAAATTGTTGATAACACTAAAATTACCAACAATTACTTATGAATTACAAATTTACGATATCACATCCTCCACTTTAACAACAATGGTTTTGTAAAAAGGTTCGTCCATGATTTCACGGCTGTATGCTAGCCAAGACTAGAAAATAATTGCGCGCTCATGATGAGTACATGTTTAATTATGTATTGGAAGAAAATCGACAGCCCTCGTTTTTAACTTTAAATGATGACAACGGTTTACATGCATGTTTTGGTTGTTGGTTTTTCAAGCTCTAACATGACAATAACGAAATGTGAATCGTGTGACTCTCATTGTGCTTGATGTATTTCTTTTAGAGCATTGCTAGAACCACAAAGAGTCCACAAAATAAAATCACAAAAAGGACTTGATGTGTGATTGGTTGTAGCAAAGAAAGGAGAGTGAATATATTTCAAAATTCACCAATTAAAATATGACAAGTCTTTTTTGTGGATTTTATTTTGTAGATTCTTTGTGGTTCTAGCAATACTCTTTCTTTTAGGCTTGGTGGAAGTAAAGGAAAGTGACTCATAATTAAATAAGTCACATAACCAACTGGGCTAGTTCAGTTTGCCACTAAGGGTGACTGATGAGTATGTAAATACTCATCATTTTATATCACCTGAACTGCCAAGAACAGCCAAAAACACCAAATAATGCATCAAAATAATGGAAATATTCCAAAAGTGTGTTTTATGAGTCTTAGATGCAAAATGTTTGAAAACAAATGAAAAACAAGCAAAGTTTGGAACTTGTCATTTTCAGTCCCTGTAATTTGGAAATTGGCAATTTTAGTCCCTGTACTTTGTTTATTTGCAATTTGTGTTATATATTTGTCATTTCTGTATTTGTGAATTCTCATTTCCAATTCCAAGCAATCAGTAGTGTAACAATCAATCATAATCTTTATCTGGTTACTATCACCAATCACTCATTCCTTATACGTTTTTCCAAAACACAATTTCAGCCTCGTTGGGACTTTAACGACCCGGGGAAACACTATACATTTTCGTCTAATGGTCGTTAGTCATTTAACTATAAATACTAACAGTCGTTAAATACTTGTGTTTAAATAATTATATATCTAACATTTTATATATAATAATTATTGTACATTAATTCTCATTTGTAACGTGTGTAATCCCGTGGTCTCGGGTTTGATACTAGACATACGACTATTAATATTTATCCACAAACTCCAACAGCTCCCACTTGGATATCTATTAATAGTGTAATGACATTGGTTGGCGTCTTGCAACACTCCAATGCCCCTAGATCAACTCGAGCTAGGTTTCCTGAAAAAACCTTTAATGATTCATCATTATTATTATTATTATCCTTTTGTTTCTAATACCATGTTAATAAAGATATGGATCTCAGTCATTCTTTAATTAACAATTGTGTTTCTCGTTGTTTATGATTGAACAAGATTACCAAAACATCTGAACGTATTCCATATAGACTTTGGGCGTGCGCACGTAAACATCTTGTCAACCCTACGAGGGGCCCAGCAGTATTAAACTTCAAAACGAATTTGAAGGAACAAATTCTTTCTTGACTACAAGACTAACCCATGAACTTTGCAACACTTCTGAAAACAACCCTTATAACTACCAGTTACGGATAGCGGTGATTGCTCCACAGAAATGCACTACATCCATGACACTTATCTGGTATCTCAAGTCTGAGGATAACTAAATTCATGATTTACTTACTGACAAGATTCATAAAGTAAAATCATGTAGTTGGGATAAGTCCTATATTCAATTCATTGAATATCATGTGAAATTGGTATGTCGACGCATCAATATACTTTCAAGTATATTCTAACCAATACTCAGATTTGTCTTAGTTTAATGATATTCCCATATCATTAATTGACAACGGACAATTTAGAATAACAGAAGTTATTCACAGATTTAAACATGCAAATATAGGATACAATTTATTATTAACATAAACCAACGTACTAAGTACTTTGATTCATTATAATTAATAAATTGCTTAATATCCTTTATCCAAATACTAAATAGATCAATGCATGATAATTTTAGTTAATGAATTATGCCTCAAGTCATGTCAATCATACTTGTTGACAAGGCATAAATCAACTAACTTTGATCTATAATAATTTTGAGAATACTTATTTCAAGAATTTAATTAGCAAAATTCTTGTATGTGAGCATCCAACTATTTTGATATAGCCACATAATATTTCATAAATGGTGTGATATTCTCAACCACCAATTTATGACAATCAAACTTTCAAACACTTTAAAGTTTAAAGTATTCTAATTTCTTTAATGTATAATGCAACTATGCTCTTAGTTGAGCACAACTAGTTCACATGGCCATTAACAAGGATAAAATCCTACCATGACTAGTATTGAGTGTCATCTCAATTAAATTAACATCATTGTATTAAAACTACAATATGCTATTTAAAATCCCGTAAACTTAATATCCATTGTGTAATTTTATGTACGGACAATTTAGAATAACATAAATTATTCACGGATTTAAACATGCAAATATAGGATACAATTTATTATTAAAGAAAACCAACGTACTAATTAAGGACTTTGATTCATTATAATTAATAAATTGCTTAATATCCTTTATCCAAATACTAAATAGATCAATGCATGATAATTCTAGTTAATGAATTATGCCTCAAGTCATGTCAATCATACTTGTTGACAAGGCATAAATCAACTAACTTTGATCTATAATAATTTTGAGAATACTTATTTCAAGAATTTAATTAGCAAAATTCTTGTATGTGAGCATCCAACTATTTTGATATAGCCACATAATATTTCATAAATGGTGTGATATCCTCAACCACCAATTTATGACAATCAAACTTTCAAACACTTTAAAGTTTAAAGTATTCTAATTTCTTTAATGTATAATGCAACTATGCTCTTAGTTGAGCACAACTAGTTCACATGGCCATTAACAAGGATAAAATCCTACCATGACTAGTATTGAGTGTCATCTCAATTAAATTAACATCATTGTATTAAAACTACAATATGCTATCTAAAATCCCGTAAACTTAATATCCATTGTGTAATTTTATGCCTACCAATCTTTTAAGATTTATTGTAGGCTATAACAATTACGCAACAATTTGCCATATTGTTTATACTTAGAATTTAAGGAGCAATTCCAGGTTGAGGATCATTATTCTAAGTCCAAACATATTCCATTAGAATATCTATTACACAAGTTATATAATAACTCTGGATAACAAATATTGTCAAATCATTTAGCATTTAAGCATGATACAACAATAACATGATACACATGAAAATTCTTCAGTCATACTTAGATTTTATTCATGCTCTATCTTTACAAATATATATATCAATTTAGTCTTTCAAAATGATATATCATATTCTATTAGATTCATTTACCGCACATGTTTATTAAATAATAAACTTTTGTTCCAAGGTTGTATGTTTTATTTTCTAAATCATCTAAGTAAATTTTCATTCCAATAAGACTTAACATTTTACTTATATGGAATGTTACTTCTTATATGTTATACAACATATATGATTTAGTAAATCAAACATAATACTCCCACTAGCTTTCAGGAATACTTAGAAATTATCTTATTTCAATTATAAATCAAAACATTGATTTAACAATTAATCATAAGAGTAATCTCCTAGATGCATGCATTATCCATTCATGGATTATTGCGCTTTGTATACTTCCAAAGATTTATTTGAATTCATAAACTCCCTTTGATTACTTATCGTCCTCGCTCAAGTAATCATTCAAGAAAGAGTTTTGATATTCATTGTCAAATTTCATATTCATATAAATATGACAATTACCATCTTTGTATTTTTAATGTGCTTAGGAAAGAGTATTCAATCATAGTTAATTGCTTAACTATGATTAATAATCTTGTCATAATACATACATTAAGATACGTGTACAATTTTGTCCATATGAGCTTTATACAAAGATTTAAACCACTAGGGTTACATTATCTTTAAATAAACTCATCTTCATTCTCTAACTATTAAGAATTAAGATAAACCAAATTTGTAAAATTTGAATATCTTTATGAACAGCATCTATAACATTCATAGTATGAGTAGTTTACCCAATCCATTATTTGGTAATACTTCATCATATAATTCCCAGCATATTAATCAAATATCTGAGATATCCAAGTGGGTCTATGAATGATAATTCCATCATCTTGAGGTTTATCATTCACATGTTAAGCCTCATCATGATTTTTACTAGTGTGTTTTTAGAAGATTATGTATTTTGTAATAAACTCCCACTTGCCTTTAGTAATCTATAAACTATCTATAAATACTTAGAAATTTAGAGCAACAATCCAATTTTCTCTTTTTGGGATATTACAAGTACACATTGACAGCTCCTGACATTCTTTTGTTAATGACCTACACATAAGTAGCTTAACAAATTCAGAACTTCAATTTTTAAGACTTAATGTGATTCATCACATTCCATGATGTCTTATAAATCTTCTAGGAGTCTAATTGAGTATATTAAATTCATACTCAATTTTCTAACCTTGATAACTTTTGGAAGAAAAGAAGTTATAGTTATCTTTAATCAAACAATACCAATAAAGTTTGATTCTCCTAACCGAACATACCATAAACTTGTGGTATTTTATTAGGACTCATATTGTCAGACAATCTATCAATATGAAAGATAAACTTATCTTTTAGCTTGTCTATTTACCAACTAAATCAACTTAATGCTGAAATAGAATTTCCAAGCCTCTTTGCATGTCCAAGTACTTATAAATCAAGTTACTTCTTGTTCATATCTCTATAAGAAGACATAAACCGTTATAATCCCATTACACGTTATTAATCATTGATCAATTCAATGACTTCTTGTATATGTCTTAATTAAAAACATAACAAGCTAACGTCTTACTTTACATTATACTAAGCCTTGCCTAAAGACTTCATGTTTATAACTATACAATAAAGTATAAACATGTATAACTAAAGTAATCATGAACCCCATCATTTGGTTTCAATCATATTTTAGAGTTAACTTACTACTCTCATTTATTTATGTCATTCTAAGAATACATAACTATTGAAGTAGTATTATATCACTTCATGTATTTATGTCATTCCAATAATCCATAAATATTGAAGTTGTCTTGTTACCATATTGACACATGTTTTAATAGGAGTCTAATTTAGAAACAGTAAATTATCCATGTAGGTCTCACGCATACATGGAAATTCACCTTGTTGTTGGAATTTAGTCTGCGTCTCACGTTTACTAAATTTCAACACCAAGTGTTTCTTAGATTAGATGTGTATTAGAATGTGAGTCTCTTACTTTGCAGTTAATAGAATCATTTAAATCATATTATTATGTGTTGTACCTTGCACACAATAGAGATTTCTCCCACTTGTGCATGGAACAACACCATGTATAACTAGTAGATATAGAGTTACTCAATCAATCAAGGAAACGCACATGACTATCCTTGAAAATATTAGTGTCTATCTTTGAAAGTAATTATCTTGAGACATTCAAAAGATAATCTGAGTTGCAATCAAAACCATAAATCTTGTACTCCCACTGAATTAGAGAACAATACAATAATCCCTTATTCAGTAATAAGCACACAATACTCCCACTGAATTTGACAACATTATAAATGTTTCATTATCAGTGAAAGGAAATAGTGTACTATTTATTTTCCTACATCTTTGAGAAAACCCATTCCAACAATTATATAGGTTATAAAAGAATGTATTCTACTACGTAAATGTGATTCATCACATTCCAAACTGTTAACTTAAAAAAAATTGGGCATGCAATTTCTTCCTATATAGATCTACCATTCCAACAATTGTATGTAGTATCTTTAAATGGTCAAAACAAAACAACTAGATAAAATATGCTAGTTTGTCTTTTACCATTTTGCGGTAATTTGTCTAGTTTCTATTTTAATAACTCATAAAGTGCAAATCATCTTACTATTAAAGATTTCTATGAGTTATGTATTTAGAACATAGACAATTCTAATTATCCTAGTATACCTTTCTCATTCATGAAAAGGATTAGGATTAAGTCTCACACTTCTCTATATGGAAAGAAGACTATGTTTATTCTTTTCGTAAAGTTGATCCTAACCAAAAAACCCATACGGGTGTAGATCAATTTACTTATGAAAAGAATAACTCATGTTTACGGTTCAATGTTGCATTAATACATTTAAAAGAATTTTCAAAATTCAATTTTAGTATTTTCGATAATACATGTTTTCAAGAAATATAATACCCATGGAAATATTCATATAACTAAATAATTTTCTTGAAAACCTAGGATCCAACTTTTCATAATTTTACTACGTCAGTTGATCTGCCATATAGTGAAAGTACAAACGATGGTAATCTGTCGAACAATAATTGGCAAACAATTTTCCAATACCTAGATCATTATGGGATTTACATCAAATTGATTCATCAATTTGCAATGTAATTATGTTTCATCCCATCTCATGCCGTAAGTTCTAGGTCTCACACATCAACTTACTTAAGTCGTCTAACTTAGAAACTGCAAATTCTCCATGTGTGGTCTCACGCACACTCGGAAATTTGCCTTGTCATTAATCTTTGGCCTAGGTCTCACGCATACCAAAGAATTAATTCCAAGTGTTCCTTATAGTTAGATGGCATATAACTTAAATTTATTAGGGTATTTAATTTTGATGTGTCAATCAATATATGCATAAAGATGCATGCACTCATCTTTATGACATAGGTTTTTCAAAACAATTTTATAAATCCGTTTCTTAACGTGAGCAAAATCAACAAAGTTTTAATTGAGGCGTTGAGCAAATTACAACATTGCCTTAAGATGCTTCGTACAATAATGTTTCAATATGACGCACAAGCGAGCGCAGAACGTTCTTAGGAGCGAATCTCTTAAATGACTTAGTTCCACTTATACCCACCACATAGTTTGTCATTGAGTTATTGAAATCATTAAGGTACAGTCGCACCAATCAATTAAAAGTTTATGATTAAAGCTCAAAACATGATTTCACCATTATTAGTCCAATTAATTTTTCTTTTTAAAATTATCCTTGTTATTGCTTACACTTTAAACACATAACAAATAAACAAGTAATTTAAAAGAAAACAAATACACAACTAATAATCATAAAGCGGTGAAAACAATTAGCCACATGTAAACTTGATTGGATAAAACCCTAATTAAATCAATTCTAGGTTTTATAATGTGTATAATCAACTAAAGCTTTCACTATGCACAAGTGAGCCACATGCATCGGATAATCGATTGCGTAAGTTAGAGTCAATTATACACCACATAGCACGTAAATTGATTTTATTACAAGTGAGGTCTTCCCCAATTTTAGATCTATCTAATAATTACATGTGTAAAATAATTATTAACAATTAACCAATCAATAATCAATCAATTAATCCATGACTAACATGCATGTTTCGTCATGGATTCATGCATAACACTTAGCAATTAGGTCACAAGATATGTTCAATTAACACATCAATCTTGTTATCAACCTAGGGTTACTAATCCAATTAATATTAAAATCCACAAACCCTAATTTGGATAAAGGAGTAATCGACCCCCCCCCCCCAATTTAGGGTTTCAAAATTTTTATAAGCCCTAGATCTCAAAACAATCTTAACATGTATCTAAAACATTAAAGATTCGATTTTTATGTGTTTTATGTAATCAATTACATGTTATAGCAAGCTCGTGATACCACTGTTAGAATTTAATAATCTAGACTATCTTATTATTAAGTAAAACATGTAGTCACATATGCGGAAGCGAAGGAACGATTATAACACATAATAGATTAACATAAATTAAATAGGAACGTACCTTTAGGCTCTAGCAAGAACAAGAACCAAACTTTAAACCTTCAATAAAGATGAACCCTAATTAGGGTTTATGAGGATCAATGAATAACCCCTTACCGTTTTGTTATTCGATCCAAGATAATTACTAAAGTGAGTAATTACCACGTTCTTGTACACACGAATTAATGTGATTGCAAGATCAAGATAAACACAAGATATTTTCTTTATAGAAAAATCGATCCAAAAATCCATAGGGATGTTTGGTCGATTGGTATAAAGAGAAAAGAAGGAGAAAAACAAGTTTAAGAGTTTGTGTGTGCACAAGAGATCCAAACAATAAACCCTTGCCTTTGTATTTATAGTGTAGATAGCTTGGAGCTCAAGTTTGCATGGGTTAGGGTTAGGAAACCCATAACCGGTCGATCTATAGCCCATGGAGGGGTTCTAGATCTTTCTTGACTTCCCAAATTATCATACACTTTACTTTCCTTATTTTCGTCTAATGGTCGTTAGTCATTTAACTATAATATTAATAATAACTAACGGTTTCGTATAAATATCTATTGTGTTTAAATAATTATAATATAAGTTACTAACATTTTTATATATAAAATTAAAATATATTATATGATATCTATATATTTAATTCTCATTAATGCGTATGCGTATGGTGAGCAAATATCCCGTGTCTCGGGTTTACGGATACTTGGTAGAATCATTATATCGATATATATTATATATGTATTTATGTATATTTTATATCCGACCAATCCAACAATTCTGGTGTGGTATTATTTTATGCCATAAGATTCCGATTCGGAGCTGGTCCAGGGCTTGGGCATATGTATACTATTCACATTCTGTAATGTATCTTGTGTAATCTGTATATTTATCTTCATATCATGTTATTACGAGGTTGGCAGTAGGACTTCAACTTACATGGGTAAATAATCTAGTAAATCGAATAAATAACTAGTATCTTATATCTTATATAAACTCGCCATTTCTATATTTATTATTATATATTATATTCATTATCTTATATATATAATTTATTTATATGTTTCTATGTATTGCTTAGTTTCTAGTGTATTTTATATATAAATTATATATTATATATATATATATATATATAGGTATATATATATTATATATATATATAGATTGGATGGATTGTATTTATAGTTAATACCTTTTAATGTCTTAAAGAGTATTTGTTAGATGTAAATGGGATTAAATAGCACATGGCGATTTCCGGGAATTAAATAACCCACACTAAGATTTATTTTAGATGCAAAAATGGTGTTCGGATGAAGAATGTGTTTCAAGTTGACCTATTCAAATAATATTATGACATATCAATTATCCACTGCACTTATTGGCCATACTATTAATTATATTATAACACGGACCTGAATTGGTTTGTATTTTGTCATAAAACACAATAAGTATGTGCACACATTAATTTATAAATCAATACACATAACAGCCACCTTCGGCACCTATTAAATTAAAATAAAAAATAAATAAAAAAATTAAAAAAAATAAAAAACATTGAAGTTATGTATTAGCTTAGCGAATTTAATTGAGTTGTTAGTTATATATTTAGTTTGTCATATAATTTTAAAAGGGTTACTAGCAGATGTAATAGTTTATGATGTAGTTTTTTATGTATGTAAAATATAAGTTGCATTGCAAGGCAAGCCATACACGTTTAATACAGTTTTGGTTATAGGGGCATTTGAGTTGGATTCACCCTAAATAGTCCTAATGGATCGGTTATGTTAAACCGATCGCTATTATAAAAGAATGTGAGGGTTTGATAAGGTCCTCCATTCAACACCGCATTCTTATTCTTTCCCTGTAACCGAATTTTTATTAGTAGAAAAATAATTAGGAGACCTATAAATGTAATAAATGATTTGGTGTCTAAGTAGGCATTGTAATAGTTTATTGGTTTGTGAATAAGTGAGCCACTCTACAGGATTATGCGACATACAATTATTATACAATTACGCATGTCAATCAAAGCTCTTCTTATTAATAAACATTAATCATTTATCATTAATTGTTCGGTTAGACTTGTAGTATTATCGTTTATCTCGTTTATTCGTTCTTCAACATGTTATCGTTTAAAGGTTGCTACTTGTGCTCGATACAACTTGTGATCTGGTTTCATTATCCAACTTCGAAATTGTCCACCATACTATTTTTCTACTCGAGGTTGTTGTTGGATTCATCTGCATAACAGAACAATCATCGTCATTAAATATTTTACTTGTTAACTTTTACAACTACATAAACGAAAAATAAGGGTCCACAACGTATGCGGCAATAAGATACATTTGTTTATAAAACTATCAATTTAAAATTCGTATAAAGGATATGCTTCAAAGTAATCAAGCATTTTCTTTCGGGTAATTACAATTTTTAGGAGATGTTCAGGTAAAGGGGAGTAATCCTGCAGCCTGGTAAATATATTAAACCAAAAACGTTTAAGTACAACGGATATGGGTGAAATCCCATATCTCAGCCCGTTACATAGGCGATAAAGCTTACATAACAAGGTAGACAACTAAAGAGCTTGAAAATAACTAGTGCTTATGAGATGCCATAACCACTTACAACTCAAGAAATAACATAAACAAGCTAACCAGCAGCTACCGTGAAAGATGAACTTCCACCTGTATTTAGATTAGCCAAATCTTCACTCACATATGTGACATGTTCTCCATCTTCCTCATCATCGTTCACCAATGCAGCATAAGAATTAGATGTAGTAACAATACCTTCCTTAGAAGTAGAACCAGTAGACTTCAACTTAAACGACGTTGTATGTACGTTAGGCCGAGTATTAGCTCCCTTCTTCAGTTCGCTAGTAGTCTTCTTTGGCTCATACCTGAAATTCTGTTTGACTGAAGTACTAGCAAAATGACTACCTTTAGCAGACTCGGCTTTACCTTTGTTCTTCTTATGACTCACCGTTTGGAAACCATCATTGGCAGGCACAGTAGAAAGATTAGCAACATTTGAAGTAGTAGCAACAGGATGATTGACCACTTTATTAGGGCAACGATCATGGATATGGCCAAAAATCTTGCATAATGTACACCTGGGAGGCCTCCATTCATACTCAACTCGGATAGTATCTTTAGTAAAACCTTCCCCTATAAGAGAGGGAACACCAATAGTAACAACCTCTACGAGTTCAGCCTCTGAACTAACCTCAATTAAGCACCGAGCAAAACTACTCCTACCCCAAGAATCCTTGCACATAGAGCTCGTATATGAATCAAGCATAATAGGCTTACCAATAAATGAAGCAATTAAGCTAATACCATCCTCTTCAAACACTTGAATAGGAACATCATGTAATTAAACCATACCGGAATACAAGTCAGCTCTTCCTTACACAACCTAGTATCAATTAACCATTTTCTTAAGAATGATCGGCGATTTTCATATCATCCAAGGGCCACCTTCCAAAACTGCTTCTAAACCAGACTGAGTATCGAATTTAAAAAAGAAAAAGCCTTTTTCATTCATCATAATCTTTTTCAAACCATATTTAGCCCAATTATTTTTAACATAGTACTCAACCACTGGAAACGCCATTCTATTACCAATAAAGTAGCCATATAGGGTATGTTCAAGACGTGCACTAACCTTTTCCACCACACTATGTGGAATAGAAACGTTAATTCCTTCACAAATTGAATCAACAACCATTGTATCTTTGATACTGTCATCAGAATTAGAATTTGTTGTATTAGTATTCATCTCATAAACCTCAAGCAAACCACTCATAGCTTCATGCACCTTTGAACGAGTATCACTATCCAAATTAGACCATATTGGATATTTACCAGCTTCAAGCTTCTTAAGGAATAATCAATATCCAAGGTTGAATTCAGCAAGACATCAAACACCAATTTAATAAGATCATTTTTGCTTTTGATAGAATTAAGCTCAATAGAAGGACCAGTACCCACGTTTAAATGGGATGATTCAGCAGCAATCGGTCCTTTAGAATTCTCAATCTGAACATGAGGAGATGTCTTCTTATGTTTCCTCATAGTCACCTTCGACAAATCAACAGTAGCAATCAATTCTTCAATATTCACATTAACAGGTTGTGTTAATGTATTGTTCTCCTATCCCTTATTCGACATCATAGTAATGAACACCAAATACTAATGCAAACGCATAAAACCAGAAACAAAACACTTCAATAAATACGAGTAAACCCTAATTTAACCAATTAGGGTTTTAAATCAGGAACGAACAATAGCTAACCCATAATAAATTACTGATGTCTAATCAAGGTTAGCGATTTAAAAACCCTAAAAAATGATTCAACAGATTTGCCCTAATCCGAATGAAAGAAAGCAGTGATTTGAATAAACCTATGATAAACAAAACGTTTAATCAGTAGGATAGTCAATTCAATACTGGAATCAATGAATATATGGATGAATTTGATGAAAAAACGATTGAGAATGTTTAGGGTTTAGAAGTTGCCGCCTAGAGAGAGAGTTTTCATGTTGTTCAATATACATATTTTTTTCACTAGCTATGTAATGTTTAGGAGATGTTCACATCATCATCACAAGTGTCCTTCATGAAATTGCTCTTCCAAAGGTTATGTAATGGGCTATTATGGAAGTTGGCTACGACCAGGTCAAGCACATAAGCACTTGAATTAATCTAATCTATACTATTCTATAGTATTCATTTTTACTATATATCTTCGGAAGGTGCTTTAAGATACATAGAATATATCATTATACAATATTTTCTAATCAAGTGTGTAAGCCTTATGATATCTCAATTTTCAACCGTTGATCCGGGAACAATTTCTAAATATAGTTACCAAATGCCTCTTGGCCCAGTGGTATGTGAGTGGCCCATCAACCTAGAGGTTGTGGGTTCAAGTCTCGCTAGAGACATGTGAGATATAATTTGTGAGATAGGTGGTGTAGGTTAAAAAAAAAAAAAAAAAAACATCATATGTTCGACAAAGTTTTTCATCTCCACAACTAACAACCAATGGAGTCTAGGATTATTCTCAAAACTAGGACTTCACAACTTCATTGTCTAGAACACCATCATAGGATCTCATCATTTTTCTTCCTCGACACATATCATGCACGTCATTGTAAGTGCAAACGATATTTTAATCAAAACTCTCATTCTCAACACGTTGGTCTAATCAACACTCTCGCATCTTCTGATGTTATTTTCATCCTCATATAGGTGTTTAGTATTTTTAGTACTCTTTTCATGGAATTCTTGTTCCTAGGTACTTATTGTCCTCACTTCCTTTCAATTCCATTCAAGCATGTATTATGGCAAGATACATCATCTTTGGTAGATGATAAAGTCATATTCGTTGTTTATCCCTCGAGTTGTGAATTTTAGGATTGCATGAGTCGATATGTTCTATCTTTATCTTTCGTTAGAACATTTGCTATACACACGAGCTTCTAATTTTTTAAATAGATGTCTATGTATCACCACCACCTTTAATCATCACGTTCACTAAACATCACCACCATTGATTAGCAAAAACCTACTTTTATCAACCTTGAGTCATCCACCGATTTATCACCGCATAAATCCTTCTAGTAAACCAACACCAAATTCATTGCATTCATTATAACCATCATCATTTCTTTCACTAGTAAACAAACACCTACATTAGCACCACTTACCATCACCAACATTAGCACCATCCTCTTTAAGCATTTCAACCTCATGTCTTCCTTCTAGGCTTTGCTTAGTAGGTTCCTATCATATTATATTCACGTTTTTCTTATGATTGTATTTCTTTTTAGAAGAATACACCTCATGAGATTTTTGGTTTCATGGTTCTCTACTTTGAGTCGCTTATATCATTTATATATTTGCATCTTACTTTTCTTTGAGATGAAATATATTGCACTAACTCTTTCATTGTAGGTTCACCATTATATATGCTCGATCGTATATAGCATAATCATCTAAGGATGATGTTTGCATAGAATATTTTCCTTCTTTCATTATAGGTGCTTCTTGACGTAGGAGGAATATTCATCAAGCACTCATATTGAATCTTTATACACGTTGTTGTAGAGGACATGCTTGTCTAAAGACAAAACTTCTACTATACTAACTTTTGTTTTGTAGGTTCATATTGACGCCCTAAAACAAGGGGGATCTTCCGTCAAGCATAGGAAAATTATTGTCTTACACTAACCTTTATTTTGTAGGATTCTTCATCCTTGCATCATATACGTTGGTACCCTAGCAACGGGGAGTATTGATCAAGGGGGAGTCGATCATACACTAACCTTTGTTTCTTTTGTAGCTTTCTTATCCTTGCATCATATATGTTGGTACCCTAGCAACGGGGAATATTGATCAAGGGGGAGTTAATCATGCACTAACCTTTGTTTTTGTAGCTTTCTTATTTCTTGTGCCATATACGTTGGGATCCTAGCAAC
>LBNU01024069.1:184320-217235 GCA_014162995.1 Artemisia annua
AGAAGGGAGGTTGTTGATCTAGTGAAGTAACTCTCGAGTTGGGTACTCGAGGAGTGGAGTAGGGCGGAGAGGAGATCCGTGACCGAACCACTATAAATCCTCGTGTTCGGTTTGCACTTTCCTTTTACTTATTGCTTTACTTTAATGTTTGCATTATGTGATTGTTTGTGTTGTGACTTGTTGATTGTACTTGTGTGATAACATGTTTTAAGTTATGTTAGTCATAAACTACAAGTAACATCTTTCATATTAGAACAAGCTAAAAATGGACATTTGATACAACAAGTTTAAAGTTTTTAAACGGTAAAATATTCAACCCCCCTTCTAGTTTTCTACACAGTCGTTGATACATTCCGTGTCCCCACAAAGGCTGCATTACAGGTTGGTATTCTAGAAAATGACGTAAATTGGTATTAGTAGTGATTGGGAAACCTAATTTTAGGCCTAATTTTATGCCTAAAATTGCATGTCACTAATTCATTGGTTGTAACAACAGGGCCCACTACTTCACAATCCAATAAGGTAGCTCCACATATGTTAGGCACACAATTAGGCACAAGTTGTAGGTCTCTAAATCATTTTCCAATTGGTATTGCAGGTATTGTATATTTGTACGTGTTTTAGTCTTACAGTATTTAACCTTTTTTTCAGGAGGCATATTCAACCCCACTTTTGCCACTAGAAATCCTATCAGACAAGCCTCGTGAGAGTACTCTTGGTCTCGTAAGTTTTGTATTACTGGTTGAAATAACATAATAAACTTGTTTTAAAAAGGAAAAATGATAAAACCTTTATAGATATGTATTGATTTTTTAACTGATAATGCATTGTTGTGTTCTTTTGCATGTATTGTGCTTAATGGATGCCATCCTTTCTGGCTAAGGTATGAGATACTGTTCTGATCAATGTGTTTCTTTTTCTGATCTATTTAGTAAACCGGATATAATATTTTTGTAGTCGATCTGAAATATGTCTATTGTAATAATCCATATTTATGTTTTTGTTATCTAAATTTACAGAAGTTGTTGGCTAAGTATGGCTCTTTGGTATCTGTCATCTCCATTGTGGTTTTGTTTGTGTACCTGGTGGCTACTCCATCAAAGTCTGGTGCTGAAAGGGAAGCAAGAAGAAACGTTAATGATTTTTTGTAATGTAATTGTAGAGGCACGTGGACCAACCTTCGTGTTTTGACTTGCCTTTTCTTGTAAAATGTAAAAGGCTGTTAGTATTTTTCAACATCAGAGAGAGATGATTATGGATGGGGTGGGTCTCTAAATAGACCGATATGATTCTTTAATCATTGACTTTGTTATATGGAAAAAGTATTTAGAAATTTTATAAATTCTTGGATACCCTTACAGGGGAGGGTACCCTGCGTTTTGAGAGGCGTTTTCCGCCAAAACGCAACGCGACGGCGCCATGTGAGTACCGTCCCTCGCGTTTTCGAGTGCTGAGCCATCATGAACAGCCGAGATTATCCCGGAAACGCAACGCCACGGCGCGAGAAGGTCACCGGGGGTCGTGTTATCCGATTTATTTGTGGCGTTTTCATGTTTTTTTTCCACTTTTTTTCCATTGCTGTGACTTGGTTTGAGCAAGAATCAAAGAAAGGTTGTCTTGATATTTGATGGATGCTTATCCCGTTTATTTATTGGCTGTGAATTAATGAAAGTGAAATGAGAAGTGGTGGCTGCAACTTTTGAAGAGATAGGGTTGATTGACTAAAGGGTAAACAAGTACCCGTATTATATAGGGCAAATGGCACAAAAATATATCAAACTTAGGGTCCATTTCCAATAAAAGTATTATTTTTTTTTCTTGCATAAAAAGGTACCCAACAAATTTTTTTGGCGGATTTGGGTTTTTTACTAACGTTTATTAACTCACTGCGTTAGTAAATTACATGTTTGGTCCTTGAGTTTGTATAATCATTTCATGCACCATCCACCACCACCCACTACCACCTGCCACCACCAGCCGCCACTACTACCTGCCACCTCTACCACCATCGTCCACCACCACCACCACTACCGCCACCATTACTAATTCTACCCTCATTTCTAAGAATCTTCTTCACTAACATTCCATCAAACACATTACATACAAAAGGATTTGTTAAAGTATACAAATACTGCAAATGAAGATCTGGTGCACCAATCAAAAAACCCTTTAAACATTTGTGTTATGTAAGATCCTTTAGCCAAATGATTAATCGTTCACTACTATTTATGGAGTAGCTTTTTGTCTTCGCATTGTAGTGATTCATTTTGGTTTTCGGTAGTGACAACAAGGAAAGAGTTCATGTTTTAGAGATTTTATTGGATAAATCATATCCGACTTGCCCACCATCAGTTTTAGCCGTTAGTTGTCTACAAACCTCTTCATTCTTCGATACTCCACACGATATCTGTTCGACGACTAATATCTTAATCCTTTCATCAGGATGTACCTTACTTATTTAGTTTGGAATGGTCGACGAATTCAAGACTTAAGGATGTTGTAAAGCAATTTAGACAGGTACATATGACACATTTTGTTTTTTATCCTGAACTTGAATTTGGATTTATTATTTTTAATACTTATGATCTCCTGGTTGACGATGTACCAGCATCTAGAGAAGCTTCAACAATTTTGGTCAACAATGGAAGAAATTGACCAGTCTCTTTCGGTTTTGGATGCTTGCAAATTTGATTTTATATATATATATATATATATATATATATATATATATATATATATATATATATATATATATATATATATATATATATATATATATATATATATATATATATATATATATATATATATATATATATATATATATATATATATATATATATATATATATATATATATATATATATATATATATATATATATATATATATATATATATATATATATATATATATATATATATATATATATATATATATATATATATATATATATATATATATATATATATATATATATACATCTATATATATATATATATATATATATATGTATATATAGACCAAGACCTCACACATTCCCGCCAAGAGGTTCAAAGCCCCGATCTCGAACTGCAGCTCATAGAACTTAAACTTAACATTATTCAACTTTATTTATTATGCGACCTTGATGTGTACCCAATTTTTAAAGCAAGGATTCTCTTAAGAAGATGGAGAACTAAGTTTCGTCAAAACATAATATTTTAATTATTCTTTACATATATGGGGCAAGATAATTTTGTGGGAGCAAAAAGTCACAAGTACCTTCGATGAGCTCTAAAGAGAGCCAACTACTCTACGTTTAGCATCTAACTTCTTAATAAACTCTATCATTTCTCGTTCTCCGCAAATTTAAAATCTCAAGTAATGAGATCAGCGGGTGCTTAGCCAAATGAGTTAAGGGAACAAGCTAGGGCTCAACACGCCCGGTCAAGTCAAAATTTCTATTCTTACTCTACCCAGCGGAAAGTCAAACAAGGTGTCAAAACTTATTATATTTTTGCAGAAATTTTCAAATTTTTTCCTTTTTTTTGTACTTTTTTGGTGATTTTTTTCATTTTTTTTTTTTTTTGTTTTTCAGGAAAAACGGGGTTGCATGAGTAAACGGTTACATGAAAGGTGCAAGTCAAATCAAATCGAAGATACCCCCCAGACTAGAGTTAAACATTGTCCTCAATGTTTCAAAGGTGAGGGTCATCCTACGTAGTATCTAAGGCCGTTTATTAATTATGCCAAAAGATAACGTTAGTCAATAAGATTTAGGATACCAGACTTCTTGAGACTCTAATGGAGTAAGGACAAAACACGAGCACGAGCTTTCACACATNTTTAGTCATTTGTCATAACATTTACATCTCATAAAACCTATGAGTATTAAATACACATTTATACCTCCATAAACCTACGAGTATTATTTTGGAGTTTTGTACAAACTAATTGTTTTTGAAAAACTTATTTACCATTGTGTTGTTTATTTAAAAATATTTACCATTGTGTTGCTTTAATTAATTTAACGTGATATGATCAAGCTATAAGAAAAAGTGATGACATTTTTAACTGTAAAAGGCAACATTTTCATACCTTGTTTGAACTCATTTTTTAGACATTTGCATTATTAAAAACTGGAAGAACAAAACTAGTTAGTATATTTGGAGGTGTTTGTTGAAATTTATTCGATGGATTTATAAGATTATTGGAGATTCGCTAGGCTTTGTTTTTGTATATTTAACCTTATAAAGTCCATGATATGTAGTGAATAATTTTAGACAAACACCCCATCACTACATTTGAGTTTCATATAATATGAAAATCTGTGTTCAAAATTCCATGCATGAATGATGATATTATAAGTCAAAAATGTATTTCATCAACACAAAATTAAAATACTAGTAGTAAATAGGTTCTAGTACACAATAATCAACAAATAAAGACAACTAGTAGCAAATAATTAGCATCATGAAGTTCCAAAGTACTTTATGTGGACAAAATCATTTTGCAAACATAAATTCTAAAATCCAAACCGATCATGGATACTAATAATCAATCATCTAAGTAAATCATCACATATTAATATTATATATTTAATGGAGACTTTTTAAAGATTGTAATTCACTATATCACATTGCAACGATAAGTTGAAGGGAGTAAAACTAAAGCTACGCAGAGGATTAATTAGGACGATAGAAAAAAATAGGTTATATTAATAAAGTTGAAAGTAAAACAATATACTAGTCAATATTTTAAAATCGATGATGGGTATTATATTGTGTGTCATTTATTTGTCAATTGTGTGTCAATTAAAAATTCTTGTGTATGTCAATCATATGTCAATTGTGTGTCAATTAAAAATTCGTGTGTGTGTCAATAATACGTCAATTGTGTGTCAATTACAAAAAGTTATGTGCAAGTGTGTCAAAACAATTTTAAAAGTTTGTGTGTGTGTCAATAATATGTCAATTGTGTGTCAATTAAAAATTCGTGTGTATGTCAATAATACGTCGATTGTGTGTCAATTACAAAAAGTTATGTACAAGTGTGTCAAAATATGTATATATATATATATATATATATATATATATACATATATATATATATACATATATATATATACATATACTAGACTTCAAAGCCCGCCCGATGGGCGGGCATGACTTATAAGCCTTCCCGGGCATATAAGCCCGCCCGCTGGGCGGGCATGACTTGTGATTATCGTTGAAAAAAGTAAGTTGAAAAAAATAAATACATAAACATACTAAATATACTGAATGGATTAAGAACAAAAAAGAAATATACGTTTATCGAATATGAGAGTGGGTTCTTTTATCTTTTACTATTTTATTGGCTTTTATTTGAAGTTTATCTTATTTGTAGAGATTCATGTGTTTTATTCTAATTCCAAAGATGTTTTTAATCGTCTCACAACATTTATTGCTCCTATGGCCATAATGCCTACAACAAAACTTATTGTTGTTACTATACTATTGAGCTATCATAACCTCCGATTAGATCATCATATATTGATACAATAACTAACTATACACTGATTTTGGATCAGTTATAAACATAAAGCTCAACTTAGATGATACTCATGTGCAGAGACAAAGCCATAAATATAGCTCAAAGTTCTTACCTTTAGAGATTTGTTCCTAACCTTGTTAATTTGGATGGTTTTAGTTATCGTAAAATTAAGTTAATTATTTATTTTAATGATATTAGTTTACGGGTGAGAAATTTTAGAGAAAGTTACTTGTAATTATAATATGGATGGTTTTAGTTATTGTTTAATTATGTTTATGGCCGTTAAACATACCCAATTTTTATTGGATACATTAAGTACGAAAAGAAATAAACGGTTATCGAATATGAGTGCAAAAAGTTTCAAAGTGATACACAAGAATAAAGTATCAAAGCATAGCCCATAATTATAAGTGGCCGATTTAAAGTGGTCGATTTAAAGTGACCGATTTAAAGAATTACAGGTAAATTGTGTTCGATTTAAAAGTGACTCACATAATTATAAGTGGCCGATTTAAAAGTGACTCACTTTACCTGTAATTCAGATGGCTACAACGATAAAATACGTATAAATAATTAACTATTAAATGCGGATAGATTTATTAGAATAATTTACACATATATTATGGCTCTAGAAGGACCGGGTGTATATACATAATACACACCTATCGCATGTGACCCAACAAAAGTTTGAGCCCCATAGTGGATATTATCCTGTGGGCATATGTTTTGTAGGCATATGTTCTATGATCGACTTGAGACCCTCATATGCCCCGCATATAATCACTGGTGCTACACTTACTACTATGCTTAATTATTTATGAAAATGACATCAAAGTCGTGATGACCAGTTTTGCAAAGATATATATAGCTAATTTACACGTTGAAAATACCTGGCCCACGGTGGGAGAATCTGGGTTTATCTTAAGACACTGCTCATATGCTTCAATGGACAAAGATATGCTATCGGCATCTCTGTAAAGAACCACTACAAACATTTAGTTAGTTAACAATATAACAAATAATGAGAAAGTACCCAAAAAACTTTTTCCTTTCTTATGTGGGTATGTTTTTTTTTCAGGAATCTCGCAAATAATCAACATAGACAACAAAATCATATTAGCATTTTGCAAGCAAATGTGATCATACATCATGTACCTTGAATAACATGAGTTAAAGAGGTGAGATTTTTACACAAGACCGTATATAAGTTAAAAAGGTTACTTACTCTAAAGGATTTATTGAACACATGTAGTAATCTCATATCATTTGGGGCTACTTCATCAGGAACAGCTTCAAACAACTTAGAGAAAGACATCCATGGTGATTTAGGCTCCCTGAGTGTGCTCGAACCAACACTTGGACCCTTTTTAAAGGTGACACGTTCATCTCTTCCATTTGAGGGCAGTTTTCCACTGAATCATAATAATATACAACATTATGTTAGAAAGCTCAAATGCTTTTTTTAAGGAAATCCTACAAAAAAAAGTTAATAATTATAAGTGATCAAAATAAATGAATAGTACCGTTTTGCTTGAAGATTAACCTCGGAGTGAGGTAACTCTTGACGTGACCACCTTGCTATCTTCAGCATCTGGTATCCCTTGCAATAAAATAGTGAAAAGAAGTTTAAAGATAATAGAGCTAAAGCCTATTTCATGTATAGTGAAAAGAACCTTTGATTGTCAGAGACATCTTGAAACTAACTACACGTTCAGGGAAGATGTGTGTGTTCATATTCATGTTCCAAATTACATAATTATTGGGAGTTTGCAAATCATCAACTCCACTATCAAAGCATGTATTGATTCGATAAAACTGTTTTGACCCAGATTGAATCAGTTCTACATTCCCCAAGTTTGCAAACAACTTAGAGAAAGACATCCATGGTGATTTAGGCTCCCTGAGTGTGCTCGAACCAACACTTGGACTTTTTTTTAAAGGTGACATATTCATCTCTTCCACTTGTGGGCAGTTTTCCACTGAATCATAATAATATATAACATTATGTTAGAAAGCTCAAATGTCTTTTTTTTAAGGAAATCCTACAAAAAAAAGTTAAAAATTATAAGTGATCAAACTAAATGAATAGTACCGTTTTTCTTGAAGATGAACCTCGGAGTGAGTGACTCTTGACGTGACTACCTTGCAATCTTCAGCATCTGGTATCCCTGGCAATAAAATAGTGAAAAGAGGTTTAAAGATAATAGAGCTAAAGCCTATTTCATGTATAGTGAAAAGAACCTATGATTGTCGGAGACATCTTGAAACACCTTCAGCGCATCTTCCATTGTAGGAATAGCCACATAATGAGTAGCATCTAGCTCTTTTATCTGCAGTAAGAAGCTAAAATATACTCTCATTCAACGCTAAACTTCAGTAATGGCACTTATCAAAGATAGTGAACTGGAAAGAAAATGTTGGCACCAATCACACCAGATAATTCAATAGCGCCTAACATATGAAGCTAGAAAGCCTCACCTCCTTTGCATTCAGGTATCCAAACCTTGGATGAACAATTGGAAACATGAAAAAAATATCAATGTGTAACTGGTTTAGTATATATTTACATACAACTATGATTATCTCAAGTTTACTTATACATTATTAATTATGTGTTTTGCAAAAATTTTATTTTACTACTACTGACCGATGGCAATAAAAAAAAACAGACCTAACTTATAACATCAAACATTCTGTCAGCTAAAACTCGTACAAACCAGTTAGATACTAACATCAAATAACATACACACATAGATACCTTCTTTGTTTACAAACAATATCGAACAAAAAAAGGTAGATTATTTAGAAGACTAATGCATGAGTAATGGAAAATAGGTGTATGTCTAACTGGTTCAGTGAGGTCATATAGGTAGATTAATATAGGTTAGTACAAAAACTAATTTGTATATTAAAGAATGACTAATTCCACAACCCTAAAAGAAGTCACATAAAGAACCACTGCTAATCAAAGGCTCAAAACAATAAAGAGACAACTATGGGTAATACTACTGTGGGTACATATTGCTTCGTCTTGTATTCAAAGGGATATTGTATTGTCACCAAACACTCTATCTGGTACAATGGTTTTATCTTTTATTTGATTTTATCCTACCTTTGATGCTGTGACACATGCCTTCTGTATATGTTATTGTTGACGTCCTTTTAATGAGATATATATCACATCAATACAAAAAACACAGCCCTAACTTATAAAATCAATGCAAAAGACTATGTATTGAATTAATATACCTGGTAGTTCTAATATAGTCATGGCCTTTTCAGCATCTTTTGATTCTGTAAATTTATGAAAAACAATGTGGTTTGAATTAACTAAAAAGTTTATACAACAATGCATCATTAATCCTTAATGACCAACATACCTCTTAAATTCAGTCAAACAGCTTTCTTTAGTGGTTGCTTGGCTGCTAACAAATCATAAAGACATACACAACAATATGTATCAGATTTAAAGATGAAACAAATATATTTTTATATATTCAATCAATTAACCTGAATTCATTCTAGTTTTTCTTTTCTCCTCCTGTTGCTCTTCCGATGTATTACTTTGCTTTGCTTTAGAAAGCCTCTTTGAACATCTTTGCGGCTGCATGTTTCGTTAAAATTTAGTCGACTACGTAAATATATGATTATAGTGTAACATTATGTAAAACCTAAAGAAAATCTTTAAGATAACAATAAATACATACCAAAGTTATCTTATCTATTTTTTAGGAAAAAAAAACAAAGTTATACATTTTTTTATGGAAAACATATACACATGCCGTTTTGTGTTTTTGTATGCTATACGTTTTCTCATCCATTTTTTTTTAATTTTATAATTAGGTAAACTATATCAAGTTTAACATGCAAATCAAATACCAAAAGTTGTATTGGTCCATTGGTAGAGATGCTTGTTAATGTTTAGTTATTGATTGCAAAGGACACATGTTCGAGTCTTACTTCATACACTTTTTAATTAGCGTTTCCGAAATTTATTAAAAGATTGCAAACAATTAATATTTTCGAAATTAATGAAAAAATTGCAAATAAAATAAATATAATACATTGCTTTACTATTTGATGACATGACTGATAATGAATTACATGACATTGAGGTGGCATTATGTGGCATTATGTATGTGTAATGCCTCCTTAATGTGATGACATGGCTGATGACATGGCGGAAAATGAATTACTGGGCAATGAGGTGGCATTAATGATGTCATACGCCTCCTGTTATATATAATATATATATATATATACATATATATATATATATATATATATATATATATATATATATATATATATATAATGTAAAAAAAGATTATTACTTCATTTGAAGATGGAAAAGATTGTATGGTAACAGCTCAACAAGGTTTTTTGAGTTACTTTTATGATGGTATGGTAATGATGATGGTGATTAGTCCATGATGGTGACTTTGATTGTGTTTTTCAATATTCGTATAATTTTAAAAAGTTATATGAAATCTTCTACTTTTAAGATGTGATTTAGAGAAGAGCAAATTCGTTTTAAGATGTGATTTAGTGTTGGTGGTGGAGGTAGGTGGTGGTGGTGGGTGGTGGTGGTAGATGGTGGTATAGGTGGCAGGTTGTGTTGGCGGCTGGTGGTGGCAGGTGGTAGTGGGTGGTGGTGGATGGTGCATGAAATGATTATACAAACTTAAGGACCAAACATGTAATTTACTAACGAAGTGAGTTAACGAACGTTAGTAAAAAACCCAAATCCGCCAAAAAAATTCGTTGGGTACCAAGAAAAAAAGAATAGTACCTTGATTGGAAATGGACCATAAGTTTGATACCTTTTTGTGCCGTTTGCCCTATTATATATGTCTATGGGTCTTGTTTTTTTGTTTTTGTTTTTTTTGAAGAATGGGCCTTGTTTAACAATGGGTTGTGAAACAATATTTTTAGAGTAAATATAGTTTCAGAGTAATAAATTGGGGTTGTAAATTTTTTTCAAATGTAATTGTATGGTAGTTGTGAAATAAATTAAACTTGCCCGTTCAATTTTTTTTCACCTATTAGGCATAAACTTCGACACGATATATCGTTATTTTTAATGTATCATTTATTTTTATTCTATGTTTTTTTTTTTTAAATTTTTAATGTATTTCTTTAATTAATGAAATTTTAATTTTAATTAAATGTGTTAGTTTATTTAAATAAATGAAAAAAAGAAAAAGATATATTTTAAACGTGCAGGCAGAAACTGTTGTTATAGGAGGGAGGGTGTTTTTGGTGTTATGGTGAATTATAGTGTTATGAGAAAATGTGCTGATGTGACAGCACTTTTCTTCACGGCACCAGCGGGACGACACTAGGATACCTAGTGCTCTTAGTGCTGTAACTAGGTAATATTTTACTCATTTCAATGTATCTACTATTTTACTATGACCTACACAATAAATGAGGGGTCCCATAAATGAGTTATAATAGTGGTTGTCATTTTTCAATTCGACATAGTTTTTACTTTTGAATTTTTTAATATGTTTTTATTCTTATAATTATTTGTTACTTTTGTATATTCATACACATGCATATAAGTGAACAAGTAATACAATATATATTGAAAATAAATAATTAAAAATACATATAAAGAACGTTACATAATTATTTTGTAATATTTTTTGGAATGCGATAATAATATTCGCGAAACACATCTTGACGACTAACATATGTGTCCTCCCATCCAGATGCATTTCCACTTTTATATGTAATCCAAAGTGGATGAGTTAACGGTAATGGACAACCTTCGCATAGTGTCGCTTTAATATAATGGTTACCATTCACATGAACAATCACAATTGTCTCGTGTGGTTCCGATTGTGGTGGACTCGACCAAAGCGGAAAACTCGTAGTGCAGCCTCCGACATTTCCTTCATGAGTTAGACTTATAACAACTATTTTATATGCTGAGGCAATAACCAAACCCGTGTTTGGCATTTCCATCCACTTTCCAGCTTTTTTTACGGTCTCATAAATTTTTTTATAACCTCTCGTTCCAAATATATACTTGTATTTCTGTTGGTTAAAATCTAACTCCTGCACCAAATCAGACTGAATACGACGCCACTGATCTTGAGGGAGACCGAAAGCGACAACGAAAGACCGAAATCCCCAATTATCACCTATGACATCTTGTAAAGCTGTAACATAAGGATGGAAAATCTGTGGAAGTTGTTTTAAAAATCTTTCTGGAACGCGTTTCAGGAACGATTGGCTCACATATGAACTATGTCTCGGAGGTTCCTGGTTTAAGTCTAGGAACACGTCACGTGCACGTGTTTCATAGTTCGAGCATGAACTATGTCTTGGTGGTTCCTCGTTCAAGTCTACCCTGAAAAGTTTGGTTGAACGACTACTTTTACTATGATATTGAATTTTCGGATCAGCACACTTCTTTTTTTTGTTGTTTCTTCAAGCTTGGTTGTCCACGGGTATTTTTTTTAACCGCAGGTTCTTTAATTAGAAGTGTACTTGGATTGCTTATACAACCTAGCTTTCTTAAGAAACTCATTTTTTCTGCATTGGACTGCTTGTTAAAATTTTCTTTAAAAATGTGTAAGTCATCGTCACATTGAATATCTTCATCTTCCAAGGGTTTTGACCATGAAACATCTAGTGTCCTCCAAAAGATATCAATTGACTCCAAGGGGATATACTCACTTGCAATAAAACAATAAAAATTGTTGTTAATATTTTTTGAAAAACCAAGACCTCAAAAAGTTAATCAAATAACAACAGTTATATATGCTGACCTGAAAATAAGTACGCTGAAAGTACGCAAGCACATGGTAACCCACAACTCTTACGAACTTGACAACCACACATTGAGTATTCGAACTCAGGATCATTCAAGCGATGAACTTCTCCTAAAATCATATCAAGGGCTTCATTTGAAACAAAACCCCATAATAAGTTGAAACACGGTATATTATGTTGATGATAACGAAAGATTCTGCTTCTTTCAAAGCTTTCGTTGATTGCCGTAACTTGAGACTGCACGATCTCATTGATACATCCCACAAATTGATCTAAGCTGTTTTTTTTATATTTCAAGTATCTTTTTAACTTAGCGTGTTGGCTCTCAACTTTGTTTGTTGTATGATTGTTAAAGTTGAAAGACACGTCAGTCCATGCAGACACAAACCGTTCTTTATGATTATTTAACCGTTGTTCGGTTACATAACTTAAAACACCTGAAATGTTTAAAAGAGACACAAGAACCTGCGTTGAAATTTTCATAATTAATTTTCCTTTTATTTATTGAAAATAAATAAACCGAGATATATAGAAGAAAAAAACATTAAAATAGTTGTGTAATGTTTTACCTGCATCATACTTTTTCCAACTCTTCCGGCCTTGCAAAATTTAGCTTGTGCATTATATATATCTTTGAGTGTTGACACATTATCCTTATTTTTCGCCTTTATTAGTGATAATATGTCACATGGCTCCATATTTTTTTTGTCAAATCTTCAACCAATTGACATTCTTCTTTAGACAATCGTTTCGCATATGGATGCCCCTCCATATGTCGTGCAGGAGAATGATTATGTTTTTCACATATCACACTCATCAACCAACCATCATGCATACTTGAATACTTTCCTACCAACTCGAATTGACAATTAATCTTTTTAGTAGCAGACTTTTTACTTGTTTCTTTCGGTTTATAATCACCTTCATGATCACACATAAGCGTGACTTCATAGAAAAACCCACTTTTGTTCATGTATGAAGTTTGAATTACAATAACGTAACCAAGAGAGCGTGCCTTAGTTTGTGCCCAACATTTTAAGTCTTCACGATACTTAAACACCTAAAATTAAATTTCTTTTTGTTAATGAAAATGTTCACTTTAAAATGAATAGCATAAAGTTAAAAATTATTGCCTGACATAAAAAAAGTGTAACTCACGAGTAAAAAATGGCGATGTCTCCAAAAAAAATCATCACTTTCACCTAGGTTGTTGTTTCCATTAAAAATCATTCTTTATATATACAAAACAAAAAACGTTCCTGCAATAAAATATAAATAATAGTTAGATCGATATAGAATAACAATAATAATTATAAATACTAAAAAAAAAAAAAAAAAAAAAAAAAAAAAAAAAAAAAAAAAAAAAAAAAAAAAAAAAAAAAAAAAAACAAAAAAAAAAAAAAAAAAAAAAAAACCGATGCATAAAAAGCTCCCAAGAAAATAAAAAGGTTCCAATGCAACTTATTTATTCTCTCACACACTTAGAAAACCCTAGATCTAAACATTCTCTCACACTCTTCAATCTTTTTTCTCTCTGCACCAAAAAAAAACCATGTAACCCAACACCACCCACACTAACCGACCACAACCACGAACTCCCCACCCCCTCAACAGCCCCTCGGTGGCAACCCTATCTGCAACAACACCCTAGACGGCCGCTCGACCCCAGCCACCAAACGCCGCCCAACCCCAGCCACCAAACGCCCTAGATGGCCGCTCGAATGCAGCCGCCAAACGACCTAGATGGCCCAATCACAACCAGATCTACCATCTTATGGTGCCATACACCAAACGTTCGCAGCCACCAAATGCGCTAGCTTTCCCGACTTCATTTTTCGGCAAAGATTGTGGCGGCATTGATCTTGAAGAAGAGCTGGTAGATAGCCGATAAAAATAGGGTGCCATAAAATAATTACCTCTGATATAACGCCAATAAAATGGTTTTCCGACTTCAGTTTCCGACAAAGATAGTAGTTATCAGTTATCAGTTTCTGACTGAGTTATATGTGGAAAAGTTTTAGCAAGTGTAAAACTACTTTAAATATGTATAGAAGTTATGTGTTTAAAAATCAAAATTAACCAATTTATATAGTACTTATCAGTTATCACTGTAATTGACTATTTATTTATTTATTTATTTTGGTGAATTTAGCAGGACTCTTATGAATAAAGGTTGTGATAATAGGTTTTTACTTTAGATGTCTTGCACTAATATATATCATGTTTGTAACTCCTTAGCTTCAGTTACCCCTCTTTTTACTTTAGATGTCTTGCACTAATATATATCCTGTTTGTAACTCCTTTGCTTTCAGTTACCCCTCTCTAAATGTTATTTTTCTTGTTTGAGAGTTGATTAATTGTACCCCTGCCTTAGCCTAAGGCTGAGCATTATAGATCGAGGACCGGATCGAACCGATAAACCGGACATAACATATTTCAGTCTGGTCTTTGGTCCACCTTTTTCCTCCTTTTCGGTCCTTGGTTTGGTCCGATTCGGTCTTACGCAGAACCTACTAATATGCTATATTGGACCGGACCGACTCAGACCAAACATTTCGCACTAGTCATCGGTTAGGACTTTTAGAGCAAATCGGTTTTTAGACCGATCCCGGTCGGTCCGGTCCGGTTTTCAGACCGTGATCAGCGCTACCTTAGTCTCGTTTCTTATTTCTTTCATCTTTTCATAACGGTCTAATACTAGTTGTTGCTGCAACATCTCTTGAAAAATGTCTTGTGAAGAAGCCCTAGCCTCCTTTCTTGTTTCTTCCATCTTCCCATCACGGTCAAGCGCTAGTTATTGCAACACCTCTTCAAAAATGTCTTGTAAAGAAGTGGCATATGAGTTTGAAGATCGTTGACTTTTCGATCTTCGCTCTTTTTCAGGCGAACGCGATATAAGATTGCCTCCAAATAGCTCAGTTAGAAGTGACAGATGAGTTTGAAGATTGTTGACTTTTTAACCTTTGTTCTTTGTCAGGTGGATGCGGTATAGCATTGTCTCCAAATAGCTAAGGAAGTAAAAATATGAAGTTAAGTATTCTTGAGATTTAACATGGAACTTGGAAGTGTATTTAAAACTTAGTGATTTAAAGGGTAAAATGTGAAAAAAAAAATTATTATTATTATTTTTAAGGAAAAAAAAACGACTACTAAATCAAATATAACAACTATATTTTCTTTTAAAAGGGAAATGTGCAGTTGGAAATTTAAAAAACAAAAAGGAAAGAAAATTAAATACGTATAACGGGCGCAGTGGCGATGACGCGAGCACCTATAGCGCCATCATGGGAAGGTGGCTCATGGCATAGGTCCGTGTGAAAAACCTATTATTTTACATTTTTTTTCAAACTTATTAACAATTTTTTACTCATTATTAGTTGTTAATACACAAATAAAATTTTACACACATTTTAAATATGTGAGAAAAAAGTGTGTAGATTCAATTTACTTCTTTTTCCTCGAAAGTACAAGGTCTAGCTTAATAAAAACACGAACAAAAATATGTAAAACAATGGCATCCCATAAGAATAAAAAAAACGTGACAACCACAAAAGTAAGGAAGCTGTAAATGACAAAAGTGTAACTAGATGCTATAACAATTTTACTTGAACCATTGACCATAAATGGTTACAAAACCTAATTTGATATTTCATGTTTTTCATCGAGTGGTACTAATTCATTTGTTTAATATTAAAACTAAAGATTATGAATTGTTATTAATGACAATTATTTATAATGGTGAAACCCTAGACACCCTAAACCCACAAACCGGGCTTGGGCCTATTTGTCCACTAATACTCCCCCGCAGTCCAAGCGGCGAAATCGCGAAAGCTTGGACTGGAGTAGCAAACTAGAAAAGAAAAGAAAAACAAAACATTAACGTAATAAAAGCATAACTTTAGTCGACTCGTAACAAAACCATACCAACGGTCGACTTTAGTCGACTGGTACCAACGGTCAGCTAAGTCGACCGGTAACAACACCGTACCAACGATCGACTTTAGGGACTGGTACCAACGATCAATTTTAATCGACTGGTAACAAAGTTTTTCGAACAATCGACTAACAAACTAATAATAAAACAACTATACTTACTTTTTTTTTTTTTTTAAACGAACCATGTGATGACACACGGATTACAAAGTTCACTAGATAGATATCCCACAACGATAAACAGTTTCATCTAAAACCAATCAACATTTACTCCTTAAGCAAAAGAAGAAATAGTCGTTGACTCGTTGAGCAACCTTAAATATACGGTATATACCCATCTTTGCTGGAGCACCCTTCATGGCTTCATCAGTAATTTAATCCCTCCAAACGATATGTATACAGCCACTTTAACATCACCACTTTGGTTCTTATCGTCTGAGATCTTGTACAATAGTCCAAAAAATATGAAAATAGTTACTACCTCCGTCCCATATTAGAAGGTATAAATTTATATGTTTTATGAAATTTTTGAAACATATTTTATATAAGGAATTAAGTAAAGAAACTATCCTTTCATGTAATATTATTATTCATTTCTTTCTTTTTTTAAATAATAAAAAATAAAAAACTTTTTCAGGGAGTTAAATTCGAAAAGGCGTCATACCTTGCGCCTATCGCGCTTGTTCATGCTTCATCTCACGCCACACCTATACCAACGCCTTCGTCTATTGCGTAACGTGAAAGTTGTGCCTCGTGTTTTAGCGGTGCCTTAGCGCCGTCATGACGCGCCATTTAAAACCCTGCTAGAATTAAATACGTAAGTTTCATCGAGTTTACCATATTACCTTTGCTTGAAATTATTATTATAAGTTAAAAAAAAATCATTAATTAATTAGTTAAAAGTAAAACTGTCATTCTAATAAAATGTAAAAAACTAATTATGTTTTTTTTAACTGTTTGTTTTTTTACGGAGACAATTATTTTAGGACGGAGGGAGTAATACCACGGGGCTTTTGTCACTGGAAGAGATCTAGATTGAAAACGTAATTAAAACACAGTTTGGAGCCCAAGAAAGAACATGATAATGACGAAAACAACGTTAAGCTTACAATAAAATTTTAATTGTAGAACATTATAATGGCGAAAACAACGTTAAGCTTACAATGAAAGTAAAGTTGAAGAAGAATAACCACATCAATAATTAACTGCTTAGTACCATTTGCTCGAAACAACTAATATCAGTGACGGATCTAAGTATTTTAGTGCGGCACAATCGATTTTTTTTTTTTATCCCATGTTCTAACTAATACGGAGTATAAATAAAAAGTGTGTATTATAAAAATCATATACAAGTTAATAGACTTACTTTATTACCATATAACAAATTATATTGTTAACATTGACAAACTCTTTAATTCAAAATAAGGTGTTTACTAAACAAGGTCAACAATAGTCGTCCACAAAATACCTTTAATCCATAGTCTTTATTTTATGCTTCTGCTACATGTTCGTTAATTTAATCATTATTAAGAAACATAAACTATTTGGGCTACTTTTGTTATTTTTTCTAAATTTAATGGGTTGACTCAGGGCAGGCCTTGAGCTTTCTGATGCTTAAGACGAGATGATCGAAAGATGCCCCTTATAAACAGGCAACACACCGTTTTTTCGAGTATTGACCATAAAACCAAGACGCATGTATCAACTAATGTATAACTTAAAAGGACGGTACAAAACAAATATGAATTAACCCTTAGTCCCTTACCTTTGTAAGGACCAAGAACAGCAAGAAAATTTTAGCAAAACACCAAATCACAAAGCGTATATGTTATACCCCTCCAAAGAAGATGTACTCACAAAACGATGATAAAAAAAAAAAAAAAAAAAAAAAAAAAAAAAAAAAAAAAAAAAATCATTGTGGTTTTTGTGATTAATAAATAAAAGCAATAACTCTCTATAGTTGTTTACTGAAAAGAAGCATGTAAGCCATAAGGTAATGATATGTACACATTAAATTTTTAGAGAAATTGATACATAGGCCTAAAAATAGACCTAAAGTGGACCTAAACACCATGTGGGCATGGATTCCTGATGGGTTGCTAAAATAAGTGGGTCCCTGTCTGCAGCCATCAGATCATGCCCACATGGTTTAGGTCCACAATTAGCGTCTATTTTTAGGTCCATGTATCATTTCTCTAAATTTTACTTTGCACATTTATGATACACATTAATGAATAGACAAACGTATACCCGTATAATTTTATGGTGAGCCAAAGTAATTAAAATCTCATGCGTACATCATTAATTTCCCAAAACATAACTACTGAAACAATATTTGCCATGAGTCTTGTTAATACATACGATAAACTTAATTGGTTTAGGTAAAAGGCTAAAAACTTAAAACATTGTTATAAACGCTACCACTTGTGTTTAGCAAGATTCAGCTAAAAGAAATTGACAATTAAACTAAAAATAAATACTTGGTCAAACAAATCCCACGTGATGTAGCCATACATCAACGATCAATACTCAAAGAAAAAAAAAAAAAAAAAAAAAAAAAAAAAAAAAAAAAAAAAAAGACAAAACGTATCCCAATACAAACTTTACACTGTTCATCTTCTCCTACTTCTAATCTTCATTCCTCTTCCTACAGGATCTAGCTATTTTAAACATGGGTAGCACCAAATCGATAAAGAAAGTTTACAGTTCACATGGTTGATCCATGTGTGGCACGTGCCACAGGTAGCCAAAGCATTGCTCCGCCCTTGACTATGGGGTCATGCAGCCTTAACACCATAGACAGCTTGAACCACAGTAAGAACAAATAGGACGATTGCAGCAATTACAGCAATGATACTCCAAGGATTATTGAAATATGTACGCTTCAACACTGCAATAAATTTGGGCCATTTAGCAGTGTAGTACTTATCCAGTATCTCCCATTCATCTTCGTAATAGAAATCATTAACAGGAACCTCTTTCAAAATGTTGTTTATTAGATTTGCTGCTTTCTCATCGGAACCTAAATGGCTGACAAGGACTTGTGATTTTACCAACTTGGCAACATCTTCGGGAGTATCTATTAACTTATCCAGCGCATGCATATATGATGTGATACACGTCTGAACTGGAGAGGAATGCTCATATATAATGAGGTTCCTTATAATCGACTCTGTGCCATCATAAAGACATAGTACTGGCATTTTAAGAGTAGGCTTACCCCATGACAAAGGGAAGCATACGAAGCTTGATAATTCCAGTTCCATGTCCATTCGCCACTTTGCATCAAGTTTTTTACTAAACGGTCTAAACCTCACTCCTGACCTGTCCAATTCGACTACAGAATGGGTTTTTAGCATTCCATTATGTGATGGTGAATTTAGGTATGGATGCTGTAAAGATTGGTGGATAAAGCCAAGGATATGATCATGGGTTGAAGAATTAAGAGATTTGCCTGTTACTGAATCTCCTTCAAATATGTTATTGTTAATCCATTTTTGAAGAGGGATGATAAAATCAGCAAGAGACAGTGCGGGATAAAGCTTTAGAAAAGTACACTCAAATATGTATTGAAGAACGAAAAAGGGAATTTGGTTTTCTATTAGAACTAAGTCAATGTTTATATGTGGGTAAAGTAACCTGATTGGTCCTAATGAAGAATATCCTATGTCAGGATCGTATAGGAAAGCGAGTATGAAACAAGCATCCATTACCATCATTTTAACAAGTTTAGAATCAGGGTATGGTTTCATCCCAATATAGCATGCCTTGATTTTGTCTATTGAACCACTTACCCTCGTCACACATTCTTTTATTATTTGTTCTGGCGTGGAATCCCAACGATCCAATACATTACGGAATAGATTATGCATATAAGTGGCTTTCTGCACTTCAAATCCTTTCAAATGTTCATCTTTGTTGTGAAGAGGTCCAATCGAGACCACTCGGGGGGTGAATGAACTTCGGCTGAGATCTCGGTAGACATTAGGAACCATGAAAATCGATCCTGGACGATGCTTGCTACGTTCTTGTAGTTCTTCATCATAATCAAGAAGAAGTTTTACAGTGTCGTCAATATCTACAGGCCCAAGTTCTACGTCACCTTCTGCCATTCGAAATGTTAAAATATATACGGAGTAATTAACTTTGGCGCTGTGGTTTTTGAATATACTATGGAATCTGGATAGAAGGAGAATATTTTAGAAAAAAAGCGAATGTATGGGAAGAATAGGAACGAGATCGATAGTATTATCTAGCAAATTAAGGAGCGAAGAGTTTCATAAGTGGATGGACTCATGGAAGTAGTAAGGATAGGAGTGGCGAAGATTGATGATGGAATGCACGTGTTATATAGAGGAAACTGCATTAATTAAGACAAAAGTAATTAAAAAAAATGTGAGTATCAGCGAATCTACTCGATCATTGAAATTTCATTCATATACTTTGCTATCCTTGTTAGCATAAAATGTATCCAATCTTTGAATGATTTGATGTATAAATACGAGAGTTACAATTTGGAGCATTACCAAATATTAGTAACATGAGAGATGCGGCTAGACGGGCTAGTAACGCTCTGAAAAGTTTTCTTTACACTTTATAGATGAAAATTAGATGTCTACACCTGAATACTATCAGTATAATATGTCGATAAATACATACACAAAGTTAAAAATGAAGTATAACAAAATGTTTTAACATGTCCTCAAGTTCCAGAGAAGTTCTTTTAAAAACGATAGCTAGTTTTATACAGTAACATTACTCAAATTTCACTTTTTCTTTGAATGCAACATTACTCATTAATTTTATATATTTTTTAATATAAACAAAATTATAAAAATAAAAATAAAAATAATAATAATAAAAAAATTGAAAAATGCTACACTTGTAATTTTTAGGGGTTAGGAATAACCTTTCCCAAAATTTTGACCTTTTCCTATTCACCTTTCCCTTGAATAATTTTTTTGTTGATTCTCTCTTTTTTCTCATCAAAAGAAAAGCGATAAAAAAACAAATTGTTAAAAAGTTTCACAATTTTTTTTTCCTCGATCAACCTAAGAATGGTGGTTAAAAATTTTGGTAAACTTTTGAGCTCTTTTCTTCCTGATCTTTGAACTTTGTTACAGCAAAAGCACTTTTGTTTGATTTTTCTCCTTGTATTTTTCCTCCATGATGTGGTGGACTGGTAGGTGTGCGTCTGAATATAACATTGACCTTGACTTAAATATTTAGCTACCACGTACCTCTATAAGTCATTAATTGACATGATGTGAAATTACTAAAAAACTGACAAATACTAGACATAAAATTGACCTTTACTTAATTACTGTACTACTAGATATAAAATTGACCCTTGACTTAATTACATCCACATGCCTAAATTAGATCGTATCTAAGGCCGGGCAGAGTGGTGACCCATATTTTATCATTTTTCCGGCGGTCACGTCAGCTTTCTCTCTCCGCAACCCATATTCACCTAAGTGCCACAGTGGTGACCCATATCTTTTTTTATTTTTTATTTTCTTTTTATTATTATTTTTTTAATATATAAATTCAAATATTTATTTATTTACTTTCCACCATGCATGCCATCTGTTAATTGAAGAAGAGGCTATGCAAAGTAACAAAACTAAGTCATTGATCCATATTTATCTGTTTGACCATTAGCCTTCAAACCATGTTTTGTTCATTAGCCTTCAAACACTACTACTATCTGTGAATGAGAACCACATCTGTGAATGAGAACAAACATGGCGTAACAAGGTAACATAACCATCTGTGAATGAAGTACTACTATCAGTGAATGACCACACTGTTTGCAACAAAACAGTCATTGATCCATATTGCATGCTACCATCTGGCATCTGCGAATGAAGGAAAAAAAAGAGAAAAAATGGTAAGATATTTGTGAATTGCATTTAAGTTTCAAACGGATACTATGAATTTTGGAAGATTTGTGTTGTTTCAAAGTCGGTCGAGAACTCGACCGATAGCCAAAATCTATGCCCGGCAACCGATATTCGAACAATACTCCACATTGGAGTCGACCGATCTCCATCGGTTGTGGCACTTGGTCGACCGATTTTTTCCGGCCCACTGTGGGCAGCCTAAAAGGCCCCTCCACGATAGGGTATTTGTCACGCGTGGGGACAATTTTTTAAGGCAAATAGCGAGCAACAGAGCATCTTCACCGTGTCAAATCAAATCTTCGAGTTTTGTTGTGTGTATATTTCTCAATTCGTATATAAGCCTTTAGACATGGACTTAAACAAGTATTTTAGTTGGCCGCGTTTCACTGCAGCATTTAAAACTGTTACGAATAAAATAAAGGTTCAACAATGTGAGTTGTAGTTAATTTGATGAACACTAACGTTTAGTCGTATAGTCACAAAAATTCAATTTATTGGATGATTGGATTTGTTATCCAATCAGGTTTTTTTTGTTATCCAATCAGTTGATTTTGTTAGCAGACTATGTTTAGTGTATATTGGGCCAAGCCCATGCTAACAGATTTTGTCTCGTACTTTAACAGCCGAGTTGATCGAAGCAACTTATACATAACCTTGTATATTCCTATATACTATTAAAGCAGTTGAGGCACCCTTTTTTATTATTTCTTTTGGGTATAATTTTTGGGCCAAGTGTTTGGGCTATGTTGGTCCAGCAAAATGTCCACCAAGGGCCCTGGTATCTTTTTCTCCTTTTGTCCAACGAGGGTGTGATTTGGGTTTGTAAAAAGTTCCGGATAAGCTTAAATTTTTTGCAATAGTGTTTTATAAATAAGATTAATTTCTGAAATTATGATATCTGCTATATTTGGCAGTTTAATTTTTTTTTTTGTTAGTATGGTTGCTGTTCTTTAAGCTTTTCGATGTATTGCTACTTTTGAATGTGTTTTGAAAGAGAAGCAACATTGTGGGTGTTTGGAAGTTACATGATCAAGCAGCAAAAATATACCAAAAACCCACGCCGCAACGCGGCGGGCGCCTTTACCTTGTTACAACTATACTTCTTATCATGATAAACACATAATTTATTACTATATATATAATGTATGGGCGGGCTTATGGAACCGTGCCATGACGTCATCTTATGTCAGCTTCTCATCCAGGCCCGTTGCATTGTCTTAGCCCAGCCCAGCAAAATGGTTAGCCCGTATTCTTTGCCCTTTTCTTATTTTTTTTTTTTATTTTTTTTATTTATTTTTTTCCTTCGCGGTTTGATATTAACGATGCGACTGACTGTGTTTTCATACTTATCTTCCAGAGGTCACACATGAAGATGAGGGACTAACAAATTAAGAAAAGAGAGATTATCTGAACGTTGATCGGTATGGAACTACTTTTATCTTTCATAGATTGTAATCGATTGACTGACATGATGAAGCCTAATTCTATTTTTTTGCGTTATCATCTTTTTGGGGTTTAATCATACGGAACTGATTCCGGATTTTTATTATATTTTAATGTTATTTTCGTTTGAACAAGAAGATCAAAAAGCAACTGATAATGAACAAATACCTTTTTCTTTTCTTTTCTTTTTTTTTTTTTTTCTTTTTTCTTCTTTTTTTTTTTTTCTTTTTTTTTCCTTATGTAGTTATAATTTATCTGATTTTCATTTTTTGGTTTTTTACAAGGTTAACTATAGTTGTGGACCGAGTTGTTGGCTCTTCAGGTATACAAAAATTATTACTTTTCTTTTGGCGAAATTATATATATGGATTTAAGTTGAGTTGCATATTAGTTGGAAGAAAAATTGAATCTTTATATAAACCTTGATTCATTTTAAAAAGGAGTGTCCGTGTAGCATGCTAATAATCGGCAGATGCGGTCGCCGTTTCAGGATATTTTGGGTTACGAGTTTCTATGTATCTGGACAGATTATATTTAAGTATCGAGTACGTTATCAGTATGCTGAATACAATATGCAATTAGTGGTTTTGCTTATACTGATCCTTAAAAATTTGTTGGCGTAATAGGTATTAATAAGGACATAGAAAACAGTTGCAGCAAGTTACATACATATACCACACACTCGCGTTCTATGGCCCAAAGTAAATTGTAATGTTAATACATTTGTGTTCTGGTATTTATATTCATAGTATGCTTTACTGTTTGGTGAATTGACTCATTTGAAGTGTGTCATTTATTCGTTTCTCTTTGTTTAACAATTATGCAGAACCGCGATTAGGTTACGTATACCTCGGAGACTTTCACCAGGCCTGCCCTCTTTTATTTGACGTCAATAACTTACTTTGAAGTTACAATATTTTGATGTATTAATCTTTGTTATCAATAACTTACTTTTCATTTTGTAGGATATACCTAAGGATTAAGAGTTGGACTCTGATACGACCACCAAAAGCAATTCAAAGATTCAACAAGCAAAAGATGAGAAGGACACTATTGGTAAGGGATTGCCGGTTTGTTTGTCAAATAAGTTTATAAGCCTATATACAATCTTAAACAATACTACCCACAGCAACGACGACCAGATGTATAATAAAAACATTAGGATCTAATCTTCTTTGTTTGAGGCTGTTATGAAAGAAAAGTTTGTCACCGCTACTACTTATATGGTTGGCTATGTTTCAGGATGGTTTCAGTTATAGAAGCTGTTGGGTGCTCGAGAATAAGAAAGCAGCTACATCTAACAGACAACAAGTATGTTTTTTTTACCAACAATGTTGATTTACTTATCCATAATTTTTTCTAAATAATATTGAAAAAAAAGAAAGATTAATATTTAACAGGTTTGGCATAGATTACAGTAAAAAATGGGCTGAAACACGTTTTTTATGCAATCAATTCTTGAATCAACAATAACACGATGAAAGGTAGGACACAAGACTAATAGACATGTAAATGAATTGTTGATTGAAAACAAGAGAATAGCCCTTGAACCATTCTTCAATGTTGCTGCTTCTCGCTTCATTCTTGGACAGTCGGTAGCACATGCTTTACTCTCTTCGGCTCCGGTTGTTCTTGGTATGCTCTTTTCCTTCAAAAGTTGCTTCTATTTAATCTTCAATAATCACATGACCACGGTAATATGAAAAGTTTCTTTCTATTTCTGCTTAGAAAATGATTACTTATAAACAGTCTGCATCTCGATTATGATACAAAAAATGAATATTCTTCAGGTGGCCAATACACATTCGGCATGGCATAGCAACCTAAATCTGCTCGGCCAAAATAGCCACATCTGACACTAAAATTGCTAACTACTTTTTGGAACTAATATAATTCTGAATCAGTGTATCTTGCTTTTGATTCTCTTCTTTCCTTTGTGCACACACTAAAGCTTGGTCTAGGAGACTAGGATACCGTTCTTGAAACAGCATGGAATGCACAAATGGCGAAGTACGAGAAGAAGTATGTTAGCAGATTCTCAAAGGCTCGATGCAATGATTAGGACTAAATGTAAATAAGGTTGCATACTTTGTTTCAGTTTTTTTTATTAAAGCTGTTAGCATAATTAAACACGTTGTTATGACGGTCGGGATAGTTGATGATTAATTAACCATTGTCAAATATCAAATTTGTTAATGAATTGGTTTTTGAAGGTCTAGATTATATGGTTTACTAGATTGAACAAAGCTTTAATTTTGAGTTCACGTTAGGTGTTGTGCTGCAACATTAAGGTACTTAGCAAGTTAGCATGGGTCAAAATCGGTGATTTAGGAACCGGGGTGGGCACAACCAATATTTTTTTTGTCTTACAACTGAAGGCTTGCACGTATTGCATACAAATATAGAAACTACAAAGAACGAAGGCGTTAAAAGAAGTGTCTTTTAGACAAGACGAGTTGTATTGCTTAAAAATGCTAAAAATGAGCGCTTAAATAGTTTGCATTTCAAAACATTAAGCGTGCAATGACCAACGACGTGAAATGACGCTCCGCCGCAACGCGGCGGCCCGTCGCCTACCTCGTTAGTTATAATTTATAACTTCAATGAAATAAATAAATTTCGTTTCGTTTCGCTAAACTTTAAATTAATTCGTAAAGCATTAAAGAATTGAAATAAGAAAGAATGTAAAAAGAAATCTCAACCTATATATAGAACAAGTGTGATTGCTATTTTTAGCATTAAAAACTCTCCTAAAATTCTAAAAGAATGACACGTGGAAACCTCCCTACTAATAGCAAGTTTTCCAAATATTTTCAAAAGATTTCAGGATGAATAATTCAACCGAATGGTTGAAGGAATCCCTAATTTTTCTCCCTCTGATTTCGTCTTTTTATTAACCGAAATTTTTGAATTAATTTTTTAGGTGGATCACATAACACAATACCTAAAACCATCAATAAGCCTGAAATCATCACAGAAACAATCTCACACCAGGTACGTAAAGCAAAATTATAATTCCAGTTTACATATTTTGATTATTGACTTCGGGTTGCTCGCACACACTTTGTTTCCATTTACATAAACAATAATCAATAATTATAATTTCAGTTTACAAAAACAATAATCAAAATCGGGGTTGCAGGTACACACTCTTATTATCTTCTTCTAAGCTAATTTTATTTTTAATTTTTGTTATTATTGAATCGAATTAGGTTAGCCGATCAATTTTGTTGTATGATGGATTAGGGATTAAGAATTAGTTTTATATTCAATATTTGATTTTGATTTTTGAATTTAGTTTTGAAACCAACCTTATTCGATATGAAGTGAATATCGATTTATTTTAATTTTATTTGTGATTCTCATGTATTGACAAATTTGTTTTGTGTATAATTTTTTTTAATCAAATCCTATTTTATTTCCAGTTTTGTTTAGTATAATTTCAGTTTATGATGATGAATCTAGATACCAAGTGTTTGATGAAATTCCTGAAGAGAATTATTTTTAGGAAACCTGTTGTTGTTTTTTAATGTAGTTTGTTTTGTTTTGTTTTTTTTGTTTTTGTTTTTTTTTAATTATTATTATTATTATTAATGAAATTGCATGTCAAGTGTTTGATGAAAGTTTTCAATGTAAACTTTTTGTAAAATATATGTATTATATCAATGGTTTACACATCATTTGTGTCTTGTGGCTATTGGAGATGATGTGCTAGAGGAGATGAATTATTAATAAATATGCAGAAGCTGGTACATACTTAACATTCTCATCATTACATACTTATTTTCTTAAAACATATTGTGGTTGTAAAATAAGACAAGGCATTTTAAGCGCCATTATGTGTTAATCATGAATTTTAATATATTATTTTAGGATTACGAAATAATGAGGTGCCACCAGTTGATAGCAAAACAGGATGGGTTGCACCTCTTAATCCTCAAATGAGAAGGTCCTTGCGAAATCACATAATCCAACTTTTGATTTTTGAGGTACATATGTTAAATTTTTATGGGATGAGATATTAAGACAGTTTGAAAAGTGATTAATATGACCATTAATCTTAGGGCTGAGCATGGAAGGTTCAAAACCGAACCGGACCGACAAAACCGACCGAACCGACAAAAACCGAACCGAACCGACAGCCTGTCGGTTCGGTTTCGGTTTAGGTTTTTCATGGTTTTCGGTTTCGGGTCGGTTCGGTTCGGTTCGGCCCAAAACCGACGAAAACGCACACAAACACACATGAACCGAACCGAACCGACGGACCCGACACAAAACCGAACCGAACCGACCAAATTCGGTTCGGTTTCGGTTTACGTTTTTGGCGATTTTCGGTTTTCGGTTTTGTCGGGTCGGGTCGGTTCGGTTCGGTTTTAGACCGATGCTCAGCCCTAATTAATCTTCATGTGTTTAAACTGCTAGAGATAAATAAAGTCGAGTTTCATAATTTTAGAGATAATTTGTGAAGGACTAGGTTTTGAACCCAGGGTACTTAAATGGTATTAGTGAAGTTTAGATATTGTCATCAAACCTCTACCCGTTTTGCCGTACCCATTTTTTACAGGGAATTCATGCAAACTTTCATTAGGTTGTAACATTTGTTACCTTTTGATTCATCTTTGCATTTTGTTGGGTTTCCTAACATAAGCATTTTTTATAGAGTTTCTTTTTGATACTAACAATTGTTGTTGTGTAAAAGGAAACATATTTATCTATACGCATACAGGACATTCGAAAAAAAATAAGTAGTAGATCAGCAGCACAAACCAGCAAAACTTTCTTAGGTTGTTTACTTTGTGGGAGGATCTCAAGAGCATCTAGCATTGATTCATCAAAGCTCATCGGATTTAGAAAGGGGATGATATCACATTATCAAACATGATTAAATGACTCTCAAACAACAGAAATTTTTGGATAAAATTTCAATTGTTGGCAAAAAGGGTATGTTTTTTAAAAGATAAGAGTAGTATCTGGTGCTAATTAAATGAACTAAAGTAACATACTTAAGTTTTGACCGTTTGAGAATATAAGAATTTCGTAATATGCATTGTCAGGTAATGGAACAGTGTGTTGCTATACTTGATGTAGCAATGTTTAACGCCATTGTTTGCGAGTCTGCTAATGATATTCTAACTGATCATGTATAAGATCCTATTACTAATTTAGTGATTCGCCTATTCGAGCTGGCGATCTAAGCTTTGGCTCAGCTGCCCAACTTCAACAGGCGGTATGTACTTTAACTTCACATTTATTCAGAAACAAAAGATGAAGCAAATTCCATATATGATAATATAATCTTATAAAATCCTACTAAAGTGTCTACTTTCGTGGCAGGTTGGAAAATGGCTTAATGATAGGTTAACTAATGATGACAACACTGCTAATGAAAACAACACCATAACCAGTGAAGAAAAATGGTTCGATCATCTTAATTCATTAAGTCATCTTCTAATGGTACCCAACGACATGCTTACGGACAAATCAATCAGAGATGAGGTTTGTCTTTTACCTTGACTATATTATCATTATGAAATATGACATATCCTAGAATATACATGTTAGCCCGAATGTTTTTTGGTATGTCTCAATAAATCTTATCTTACTTAATTGAATACTCAGCAATTTTACACCAAACAAATTCTGTCTGGGTACAGTTCCAGTACTCTACTCAAATAAATTAATTCAAAGGTATAATCTTACTTTCTGTCTTACTTTCGAAGCATGCTCAACATTCGTCTATCAACTATACGATAAACAATGAATATAATAGCAAGAAACATCATTTAATCCTAAATTACTTTTCATTTCTGTAGCCTATGATCCAGAGTAGATTATCAAAAGAGGATTCCTGAAGCTTTCCGTATGCATCTGCAACCACTGTTGACAAACCTCCCTCCTCTATAAGCAAACAATATACGAGCCATGTTAAACCTGTTAACGGAAATATTTCAAGCTATGTTGGTTCAAACGCAAGGTATCAATTTTTCATGAGGTTTGGTCATCATAAAGTTTTAACTCACTTGTGCAGAAGCGAAAAGAAAAAAGCACGGTCTTGGTGCTCGAGTTCAATAAATATACTAATAATTGTGTTTTGACATATAGGAAAATGAAGAGATTACTTTTGTTTTTCTTNTTTTCATATAAAAGTCCATGTTGAAAAAAAATTCAAACTATACCACATTGTCCTACTTTTTTTGTGCTCCTGCTCTTTTCTATATGTATTCAACTTTTATATTTAGTTGGTTGTTGCTTCTAAATGGTCACTAGATCAATAATAAGCAAGATTAGGCTTGTCTGTTGTAGCCTAATCAACTTTTACATGCTAATAAAGTAATAATAGCAACAACACCTGCATATTAGTGTCAAAGGTATCTTAACATGATTTTCTCAATTTCGACCTATTATCAATTTTGTTTATGTCAATTGCTCTAACGCTAGCATGGTCATCCCTAACACACTTATTCTTTTGATTGGTAATGATTATAAAAACATATTATTAAACTTCACCATTTCTACAAGTTTTGTACTGATTTACTAATTAGTATTCTTAGCTATATTTAATCATGTGAACAGTTTGTAGTGCATCTGAAAGTGGAGCTTCTTTGCTTTAACATGTGTACCTATTAGATTTTCAGTTTTGAGTCATTAAATTGGGGGTTTCTAGATACATTATAAATGTTTCTGCCATGGTGTTTGTTGATTGCAGGTCTTTTATTACCCACATGCTCCATATCACTTTTAGCATGGAGATGTCTTTCTTTGAAGAGTTGGTAAACTAAAATCTTTGGACTTCATGATTCAATTGCTAATCTATGATACATTGATATGTCTTGAAAACTATGCCAAATATACACCTTCAAGTGAAGAAGTTTTGTAGAGTTTGATACATTACATTATGTACCTACGTATCATTTGTTGGCATATAATAATAATTCAAGTGTCTAATGGAGATATAGACTTAAATGTATGTACTTCTTATTTGTTGGTTATGGTTTCTTTCTTACTTTTGACATAAATAATTATGAGGTGTTACAAGTTGGGGTGTTTTAGAGTTTGATTATTCGTAACTACACTGACAAAACGACCAATTATGTGTACACGGAACCGGAAGTATTAAATAAAATTTAAAATTTTAAAATTTTGTTACTCTAATATAATTGTTCTTTTTATATATTCGCGTAACTCATTACATGTTTTTTATTGTCTTTTGTCGTTTGTTATGAGATAATCAACTTTATAAATACTCTTATAATACTTATTAAAATGATCCTATAGAGCTAGCCCGCCCATCGGGCGGGTCTTGAAGCTAGTATAAATATATAATATAATAGTGTTAACTCATAGCAACTAACGAGATGGGAAACCCGCGCGTTGCCGCGGGGTGTTTTGCAAAAAAAAGTTGTTTCAGTTGCGTTTAGGAATTGCTGTGAACTGGAAATGGTTGCAAGAATAGAAGTATTTTAAGTTTCTTTTTTGTTTCATTTTGTTTAGTAAAAGTCTGGTTTGTTTTATTTTATCTATGACAATTAAACCATACGTAAATTGTCATCTCTAGCAGCCTACATGAATATCTAAAGTGTTGCAAAGAAATAGCGTTAGAAGTTCACCTGGCGCCGCATGAGAAGTTGATGGTTCACCAGGACCATGAACAGTATTAGTTGGATTAGTGCTGAAGTTAGATGGGGGTCGCCGTTTTCGCACACACCTTGTGGCGGGCTCATTTGCTGTTCTGGTCCTTTTTCGAGTTTGTTGCAAACATCCTTCAGCCGCATGAGAGCTTCATCCATCGTCAGGATTCCAGAGGTTGAATCAGGTTGCAGGTTGAGAAGAGCAGGACCAGTCCTAAACAATACTTCATCGTATATTTATGTTTCATATTAACCACACGACAAAATTATGATTCGAGATTAAAATTACAAAATGACTCCGCTGGGGATCGAACCCAGATTCTCTGGTTTCGTAGACCAGCGCCTTATCCATTGGGCCACGGAGTCTTTGTTGTATCCTTTTTCATTTCCAGCATACTTATAAGAATAAATATGATAAACTTCCATTTGGTATCAATGACAGCGAAATGACATGGTATGTTGTACCATTATTCTAACCGTTTGATTTTTTCCCCATTTCCTTTTTTACCCCCTGGATAATCAGAAAACACGCCTGCATTTAATCAAAGTTAGATTTAATATGTATCTGAATTTGTTGTTGTGGTTCAAATAGCAAAGTTTAAGATATAGTTGCAGTACTTAGGACACAGGTCATATAAATTTTTCAAAGAAACAGTACCAACCTTCATACAGGTTACAAATGGCAAAGCAATGAAGCAAGGACTGTTTGGATTTACAATCATATACTTAAACTACAGATACCACAAAAAAGGAGCATGACAAATATAGGTTGCTTACTTTCAGATCTGCTGTTGTGTTTTCAACGAAACGATCTTGAACAACTTGTCCCCTGCCCAAAGACCGCCTTCATTTTCTGGCAAACTCCACCATTATTTGGTTCCACATCCCTTCCACATAAACCACGGCCAACATCAGCTGTCACAAAACCATAAACATTATGGATTGGGACACCAGGTTTCTTAAACTCCGAAATCAAATCCCTTGCATCAATCATGCATAATGTTTATGGTTTCTAGCATACGTTTACTCCGAAATCAAAGTAAACGCATGCTGCCTAGAACCATACAGTAACATTGACTCAAACAAACCATTTATCAAAAAGCTATAATCAACATTTCGAAAAATAATTCCACTAAATCAAACACGTTCAGTGCAATTGTTTATAAATTCATGACCTCTAGCACAATAGTTGAATTCTCTTATTCCATACCTAAAACCTAATAAACCTAAAACAGGTAGATACATTTTTGTACCTATAGGCTAAGATAACTTCATCACCATTACAATCATAATAGAAAAATAAGGGGGTGTCTGTCTAAGCTTACTTTTGGGAAACCATAAAATATTAGGCTCAGATTTGTATATGTTAATCAGGTCATAGAAGTATGCCAATCACGATTTGGATGCAAAGATATCCGGTTGCATAGTAGACATATATGCTATGCCATCCGGTAATTGCCTCGCTAATTTATGGCCAGAACTTCTCACTGAGATTACAACAATCATCATCGCCCTAAAATCTAGGCACCCCACTGTAGCAGTAATCCACCGAAAGGCAATCAAATAAAGAGGATACATCCGACATGGGTACAACGATAATAAAATGCCCCACCAAGATGCAGACATTCTCAGGTTTACTGAACCAAGATGCAACCAACAACCAAACCAAATACCAATAGTGAATTGCTACCCCCCCCCCCCCC
>LBNU01024069.1:228605-249558 GCA_014162995.1 Artemisia annua
TTTTTTTTTTTTTTGGAAACTCTAATCAAAAACCCTCTCAACGAGAGCTCTCAATAAAAGCACCAATTGATACGACCTGGTTAGGGGTTGTATCGAGATAGGGCACCACTTTTAGCGTATGCGAGCTCCGTAAGAAAATAGAGAGAGAAAGACTAGAGAATTACTTGACAAACTTGATTCATTCATTCATAATAATGATTCGGTATATATAACCAAATAATCCTAGCTTGTAAAACAAGTCAAACATAAAGACATATCTAAACAATAACACTTTCCTAATACGACACAAAGACATATCGTATATAAATATAATTTGACATAAAGCCTGGGGCGTATCATGCCTACACGCAATAATATATTTAATTAATTGCTTTTCATCGATTGATTCTCACAATAATTACTTGTTTATACCAACATTGGTGCTGTTCTATCACACTCCTTTAAGTTGGAGTTAAATGTGAAAACCGTCTTCTATAGCACACCAGCTGTTATTACATTCCTTGCCCCCAATAAGGCTGCACTACTTGTTAGATTTATGGAAAATTGAAATAACTTGTAAGTTTAGGTTTGTTGGTGTTAATTCTTACAATCTTTTGACAATTTAGGAGGCATATACGACTTCACTTCTGCCTTTGGAAATCCTATCAGATAAGCCTCAGGAGAATCAACTTGATCTCGTACGCTCCTTCTACTATTATAGATAACATGATAAACATTTTAGAATGAAAGAAAAAACCCATAGAGGGTTTTTATATATGTTTATTTTTCTTGACTAATACTAGTAACACATTGTTCATCTGCATGGACATGATTGATGACCTGTGGTCTTTCAGATTAAGGTATAAACTTCTGTTGTCAACTATGCATTTCTTTACATTATCTTTTTCCTTAGCTGGTTTTGTATTTGGATTGTAGGGAATTCGAATAGATTTCCCTTTTAGTTTTCGTAATCTTTTTATTAAATTCAGTTCTTTCACCTCTGAGATCACTTAATCGTGCAACTCTGCTCACCTGCAGCTGCAGCTAGTGTTACAATTAAGTTAAATGGCATTCACTTATAAGCTTCTTGGTGTTTACTTGTTTTCCTTGACAACATATATATTTACTAATTTGCATTGAAGTGTGTGGACTGCAGGACTGTATTGCAATATCTTGTAAAACTGATTCTTTCTATGTTTTTGAATGTGCAGAGGCTGATAGGGAAGTATGGCTCATTAATATCCGTAATTTCTATGGCGGTTCTATTTATCTACCTGCTGGTAACCTCACTTAAATCCGGCGCTAAAGGGAAGTAAGAAGAAACGCTGATTACTAGTCTCCATAACGTCATGTACTTGTATGTAATATCTTCTAAAACAGATTAGTCTTTTGACTGATACGTTACGTTTTTGCTTAGAGATGATACATTTTTTTTACGTTAACCACTTTGCTCGATTTTGGTAGCTGTTTTAATTATTTTAACCTTTGGGGTCTTAGTTGGAAATAAGTAACCTTGATGCTGAAGGCAAAATTCTGGAACTGATTATTGTGCATAAAGTCTTCACAATCAATTTCCAGTGTTTAGATTAACAAAATTCTTGCTTTTGGTATTTTGCTAAGTCATTAGTGAAACAAAGCTATTATATATCCTTCTTTTAGCCTGATATGTAGAGTTATACACACATTTAGAAGAACTCTATTGTTTTCCATGAAAATGTCTTCTTCATTATATCAAAATAATAACTACTGAGGGATATACAAACAAGCAAACATATAGCAATTTCAAACAACAGAATCACATCTAAGCAGTATTTTATACAGACCATTTTATTACAATTAATTAGTTACTTTGTATAATCTCACATAATCACTTTCGACATGAGCGTCCAAACACCCCCTTGGCAACCCTATATATTGTGTTTGCTATTGCTCTACCATATGCTTTGAGTCAGAAAGCATTGACAACCAACATCGACCACATGTCAAGCAAACTGGCTCTACAAAGAGCCATGTCAATATCAACACTATAGTGGAACAAGAGTAATACGACAATTCCGAGTAGAAAACAGAGGTCAGAACATGTTTAATTTATCTGTCCGGAACAAAATACAATAACACATGGCAAAACATTTAAGGAATGACTGGAATTGTTTTAACACAAGTTGCCACCCCATTGAGAAGATGCTTTGATGCTTTCTCATGATTCACGAAACCCATGAACCAGAAGTCTTGACCGTCGATTGTAGATGTTGTCCCAAACTTGTTATAGATCGATATGTAAAGTTGCAAAAGTTGAATAAGTAAATCGTTTTCTTATTATTTCATTAACCTTAAATCGTAACATAATAATACATATATATAAGCATGAAACGATGCCTATGAACCATCGCACCCTTTCATTTTTGTTCTAACCGAAATAACTAACAAAGTTAGTTGTTAACTTTGATTTTAACATGTCTGGTCCTTCATGTTCTAACTATTACAAATGAAGCAATGTATTAAGATTATTCGGTCCACATTCTCCTCCTTAATCTTGATCGTTGCTTCTCTTTAAATCTTGAACTCCGAGCATCTGTCGCATTGTTGTGAACACTTCAATCTTGGTAGAGCCTTTGTTAGTATATCTGCTCTTTGTAGTTCTCCGCTGACGTGTTCCACATTGATGTGTCCATTCTCTACGCATTCTCGAATGAAATGATAGCGAATGTCGATGTGTTTACTTCTTCCATGAAAAACTGGGTTCTTGACTAGTGCTATTGCTGAAACGTTATCTACCTTCAACGTTATCTTCTTTTCTTCATTTCCAGTTAATTCACTAAGTAATCTTTTCAACCATAAGGCTTGACATGCTGCTGCAGTAGCCGCCATGAATTCTGATTCACATGATGATAGCGCCACTGTCGGTTGCTTCTGAGTACACCAAGTAATGGGTGACTCTCCAAAGTAAAATACTATGCCAGTAGTTCCTTTTCCTTGATCAGTGTTGATTCCATAACTACTGTCGCTGTAACCTGTAATCTTGCAGCCGCCTTCTTTCTTGTAAATTATGCCATGCTCCTTTGTTCCTTTAATATATCGGATTACTTGCTTTACTGCCTTCAGGTGATGTTCCTTTGGTTCTTGCATCCATCTGCTGAGTAGTCCGACTGAATAACTAAGATCTGGTCTTGTATGTAGTAAGTACCTGAGACTTCCAATTAAGCTTCTGTAGTAAGTTGCGTCAACTGAGTTACCATCTTCCGCCTTGACCAACTTAGTACCGGGATCCATTGGTATCTTCGTATCATTACTATCTTCCATATTTGTTTCCTTCAAGATCTTGTTAATATAACCTGTTTGCTTGATTGTAATCTCTCCTCCTGTCTGTGTAACTTCTATCCCAAGGTAATAAGCTAACAATCCTAAGTCGCTCATTTCAAACTTTTCTTCCATCTGGGATTTGAATAATTCTACTTCTTTCTTTGGAGTGCCCGTGATTATTAAGTCATCTACATAAACTCCAACTATAACTGTAGAGTTCTTGGTTCTCCTTGTATAAACTGCTTGTTCGAGATTACACTTCTTGAAATCTAATGACTTTAAGGTTTGATCAAGCTTCACATTCCAAGCTCTCGGTGCTTGTCTTAATCCATATAAAGCTTTAATAAGCTTATACACTTTTCCTGAATTTCCTGGTTGTACAAATCCTTCAGGTTGTGTAACGTAGACTTCTTCCTTTAAATCTCCATGTAAAAATGCTGATTTTACATCCAAGTGATGAACTTGCCAACCATGATATGCTGCTAATGCTAATATTAACCGTACTGTTTCTATCCTAGCAACTGGGGCAAATACTTCATCGAAGTCTATTCCTTGTTCTTGTACATATCCTTTTGCTACTAAACGTGCCTTATATCTTATGATCTTTCCTTGTGCATCTCGCTTGGTTTTAAAAACCCACTTGAGTCCAATTGCCTTTTGATTTTCTGGCAATGTAGTAAGAATCCATGTTTTATTCTTATTTATTGAATCCAATTCAATCTCCATGGCCTCAATCCATTTCTTGTCTGCTGATGCTTCCTTATAATTACGAGGTTCTTCTTCAGTGAAGAATAAACTAGGTGCTTCAACTTGTTGTGCAGTCTCGTAAATTTCTGCTAAACCTTTTAAGCCTCGTACTGGTGTATGATCATATCTCTGATCTGAGCTCTCTAACGAACTATTAGTAGCCTCCTCTTCCTCTTCTGAGTTAGGGTAGTAGGTGTATGTTGGTGGTGTGATTGGTGTAACTGGATCTGGTATTATGTCCGGTTCTTGATACGTATTATCAATGTTATCATTGATGTCTGTGTTGACTGGTGTAGGATTTTCGTTGTCAACTCCTTCTACCACAAAACTAGCCCAAAATGTGTCTTGTGTACTTGTATCTTCTTCATCTTTGTTCCAATCCCACGACTTTGTTTCCATAAACTTAACATCTCTACTAACATGTTTCTTCTTGGCTATTGGATCATATAACCTACATGCTTTTGATCCTTCCTCTACTCCTAAGTAGATCATTGGTATGCTTCTATCATCCAGCTTCTTTAAATGAGGTATCGTTATCTTTGCATAAGCTGTGCATCCGAATATCCTTAGGTTTTCTAGATTTGGTTTTCTATTGTAGAGTGCCTCATATGGAGTTTTATCTATCAGGGCTCTTGTAGGTACCCTGTTGAGTATGTAAATAGCATGTTTTAGTGCTTCCGCCCAAAAAGTTAAGGGTAACTTCATGGCTTATCATACTCCTCGTAGTTGATAACACTGTTCTATTCCTTCTCTCCACTACTCCATTCTGTTGTGGTGAGTATGGTGCTGTCAACTGTCTTGCTATTCCATTATCCTTACAGTACTGTGTGAATTCATTTGATGTAAATTCACCGCCTCTATCTGTTCTTAGCATCCTCAATTTCAATCTCATTTCCATTTCTATCTTTTGCTTAAATTCTTTGAATGTACTAAATGCTTGGTCTTTCGAAGTCAGAAAGTAAGCCCACATGAAACGTGTACAATCGTCTACTAACAAGAATATTAGTTTCTTGCCAGAGTATGTTGCTGGACTTATAGGACCACAGAGNATTTCAATCTCATTTCCATTTCTATCTTTTGCTTAAATTCTTTGAATGTACTAAATGCTTGGTCTTTCGAAGTCAGAAAGTAAGCCCACATGAAACGTGTACAATCGTCTACTAACAAGAATATTAGTTTCTTGCCAGAGTATGTTGCTGGACTTATAGGACCACAGAGGACTCCATATACTAAGTCCAACGGGTTCTTTGATCTGAATTTAGCTTGGTTTGGAAATGGTATTCTACTGTGCTTTCCTAATAAACATGCATCACAAATCTGTCCGACATGATTTATTTTAGGTATTCCTTCCACTAGACCCTTCCTAGTCATCTTGTTGATATCGTCAAAGTTCAGATGACCTAATCTAGTATGCCATAACCATGCTTGGTTATTTACGTTTGCTAAGAGACATATAGGTGTGTCTATTTGTAGTCTAATACTGTAAAGTCTATTCTTAGATCTTTCCACTTTCATCAACAATTTCTTGCTCTTATCATACAAAGTCAATTTATCTCCGTCCATTATGACCTTACAACCTATCTCCGTAAGTTGTCCTAGACTTAGTATGTTGCTCTTAAGATTTGGTATGTAATATACATCCGATACCACCTTTTGTTCCTGGTTTCTACAACCTAACAATATAGAGCCTTTTCCCTTTATCTGTACATACGATCCATCTCCAAAACGTACTCGTCCTGTTATGTTTTCATCAATATCCTTAAAATGACTCTTAGTTCCCGTCATATGGTTACTTGCACCATTATCTAAATACCATATGCTTTCGTCCTTTGAAGCATATTTCCCTGGTTGAATTTGGCCTTCATTCAACAACACTTCCTCGTGTTCAGTTTCGTGCATAGTCATTAATAGTGATGGTTCATCGTCTTCTAAGATAAGGTTTGATTTTTCATGGGTTGTTGATGTTGATCTACATCTATTCTTGAAGTGTCCAAATTTATTACACTTAAAACACTTTACGTTACTATAATCTCTCCTACTCGAGTTCTTATTTTGGTTTCCTTTATGATTCGAGTTGGTTTTGTTTTTATTATATATTACGCCAGTTTCTCCGTGAGTAGTTTGATCTACCTCCACGTTTGTTAAAACTCTTTCCTTTATCTGAGTGTTCGCCATGTGCGAAGAGTAAGTTATCCTGGCTTTCAACTTGACCTCCCTTTCGGAGTTTTATCCTTTCCTCAAACGCCTTGAGTTTTCGAGTGATCTCATCTAGGGTAATGTCGTCTAGATCACTTGTTTGTTCTATGGATGCTACAATCTGAATGAATCTATCGGGTGTGGAGTCTAATAGTTTTCTAACTATAAGTGATTCATCTAATGTTTTCCCTAGTTCTTTTGCCTTCGTGACATAGCCGTTTAACTTGTCTGCAAATGCATCCACCGTCTCATCTTCCTTCATCTGAAGTGAGTTAAATCCAATCATCAATGATTGTAATCGTGCTTGCTGCACTCTTTCTTCTCCAACGTGTCTTTTCTTTAACGCATTCAATAATTCTTTGGCCGTCTTACAACTTGCTACTTGTAAAATTACATCCTCGGTCAACGCTTGATATAACAAGGCCATTGTTGCCTTGTTTTTCTTATCATCTACTTCTGTGTTATCCTTAGGATCTATTGCTTCTCATAAACCATTGCTTCTAGTATAACTTTTATTTGTTAGCCATTACCGTGTAAATTGTGTTTTTTAACTTGGGGCATTGGTATTGTGGCAATAGGTGTTAAGGGTTATCAGTATATGTGTGTTGTTGTGTGTTTGACTATCCTCGGTAGTCCTCTTATAGTATTTATTATCCTTCCCTTTTAAGCGTAAGGTATTTATCTTCCTAGTATGTATTTTTATTTGTAGGAATATAATTTCGGGGAATTAATACTAACGAGATCAATATTAGTATCGGATTTCTAATATATAAACTAAATATATATCTATACCTTTCTATTTATAATGAAATCAAAAAATTTAGAAAACTTATGACCTTGTAACTTTGTGGATGAATATGAGATGTATTCAATTCCGTGTTTTGTTGTAATAATCGTTCAACGGAACTTTGAAAAAAAAAAAAAAAAAAATCTTTTCCCGCCTTATTCCTTTTGAATTTCCTTTGCCTCGTTGCCTTGCTTCATCTATTCGACTTCAAAGTAACAAAAATCTCGGATCTCTTTTGTTGTTATCGTTGTTGTTTTTTCTTTTGAATTCGACACAAGTAACAAAACTCTAACCACACTACACGTTAATTCCTTTTTTTTGTGCGTTATATTTGATCTCGTATTTTGAGATCAGTAGTCTCCTACACGCAAAAATTATGTTACCACGCCTTGGTAACCACACCGAACCAGAAATAAACTTTGTTTCGCTTCTGAATTCGTTCCGAACGAAACAAAATCAGTCCATCGTTTTGTTTCTCTCAGTTGTTGTTGTACGTTGTGTTCTAACCGACACAAAAACTCACAACCTTCTCCTTGAGTACTCCTCAGTCCTCGTATACGTATTACCTCTCTCATCAACGGTCTCATCGAACTTCATAGAATTCACGTCTTATATGCTTTAGTGTCTTTATTTCAACCAGGTTTACACAAAGTCTCCAATTTTCTCACTTCCCTTCGTTTGTTGCCACAAATCTCACACAAATATGTTTGATGTTGCTACGCTTCCAACCTTCCTTACGTAAATTAGATTGTGCACTCATCCTTGCGTTTGCGTATGTCCTTATTCAAAATCGTTTGTTTGTTTCTTGGAAGATAAAAGAAAATACTAAACTGATGTTTCTCGGCTCAGAAAAAAAAACGTGTTGTCCTTCTTCTTTTCCTGCGTCTCTTGGCGTCCTCGATATGTTTTTTTTTTTTTTTTTTTTTTTTTTTTTTTTTTTTTGATGTCGAAACAGATTTTGTTGTTTCGTTATGTTAAACCTTGCTCTTGATGCCAATTGTTGTCCCAAACTTGTTATAGATCGATATGTAAAGTTGCAAAAGTTGAATAAGTAAATCGTTTTCTTATTGTTTCATTAACCTTAAATCGTTACATAATAATACATATATATAAGCATGAAACGATGCCTATGAACCATCGCACCCTTTCATTTTTGTTCTAACCGAAATAACTAACAAAGTTAGTTATTAACTTTGATTTTAACATGTTTGGTCCTTCATGTTCTAACTATTACAAATGAAGCAATGTATTAATATTATTCGGTCCACAGTAGAGAGTTGGATGTACTTGTCTATTTGTTTTTGAGGCCTCTTTGTTTTTTACCTGGTATTGTAACCGGGTTTACTGTGGCTATCTTCTCCAATGGTATTATAACCTGTATAGCAAGCACTTCAATTACAGATCGGATTCACATTACTAACAAAATTTGACTTTTTAAATTTGACTACCTGATTATTGCTGTTTTTAGTTGTACATTTCAATTTCAAGTGTTTGGGTTAAATCAATATTCTAATTATCTGATATATATTGGGATCCATAATGGTTACACAATGTATTGAACTGCCTGATTCTTTGGCGTTATGTTGTGTGTTTGGAATTGCGATTGCAAAACGGGGTTATGAAAAAGCAGGTTCAAAGTTGCTTTTTCAAACTGCATTTTGTCTTATGAAAACGCAAATAATCACTTTTCTCATTTTATTTGCCTTATACATTTTTGTGATTATTTTTGGCCAAGGTAATGATCATATAGTTTGCTCCAAAATGCAATTCCAAACACCTTTTAAGCACTACTATTCTGCTTAAAGCAAATGTGCATTTAATAAACAATCCCCAAAACACTTCAAATCAAATCTTTCTGCAATCTGAAATGGCCAGCTACTAGTTATCAAAACTCCAAATATTACTCAAATAGCATAAACAACTTGTCTGATCATAATGTAGCTGATTATATGATTCTTAGTATCACTTTCAAAACAAAACAGGAAACATAATGAAACTGAGGGAGTCAGGAGTACCTTGTAGTAGATCCAAGACTCCATGCCGTTGGGTTGTTTAAAAACCAAGGGTTGATCGCTACAAAACGCAACATGAATATTAGACAGATACAAGGTTCCTGCAACAGGTCCAGTAGATGTCGACATATAACATGCAAAAGTCTTGTTGAGCTTCTCGTTTAGGTAAGTCGTGAAGTTCTGCTTGTACAATGATTCAAACCCACCTTCCGTTAAACGCTTTTGCAGTCAAATTCATCTTTCCCTATGCTGATCCAGTCACAGATTGACCGGATTTCACTAAACCAATCACAGCATCTGATCAGTAATCACATACACTACATATACAGAGTGTATTCTTTGGAGAACGCTAAAAGAGGACATTTATTCACATGTGAATAAGATATTTCACATGCGAATAGATTAATCGAAGCCTTTAAATATATTGATCTAAGAGCGCGCGTTCTCTACATATACTAATTTACATACAGGGCTGATCTAGAAAAAATGATCACATGGACTATTAAAAACATGGAACTAAATATTTTTTCCTAGAACATTTCATTGGGTGCATGAAAGAAATGACTTAGAATTGGTCCAAATGCTAGCAGCAGTAGTTTCCGCTTTATTACCCCATGACTCATGAGTTAAGTTTCTTACGTACAGTCGTACATTATCCATATTATTCGGCATAGGAGAGGAGGAGGTGGTGGAGCCTGAGGGGCGCCATATTGGACGTAAGGATTAGGGGCATCATGGTTATTATTAGTAGATTGGGGCATAGGGGTACCCATGGTGTGTGTACCCCAGTTATTACCAGCCTGATCAGACGATTATGAGGCTGAAGGATATTTTGGTGGTTCATATGGGTTCCTAACGAATAAATCAATCAATCAATCAAATGGAATATTTGTTATGGTTTATGCTATGCATTTACAAGGTGGGTCCCACTAAAAGTTAAGATAAGGACTAAGGAGGTACAATTATAATGACGAAAACCAACGTTAAGCTTACATTGAAATTATAATTGTAGAACATGGATAAAAAAGAATTATAAGATAATACATGAGTAAAAGCGAGAATAACCAGTTGAAGAAGAATAACCACATCGATAATCAACTGCTTGGTTCCATATGCTCGAAACAACTATGGGATCATGCAGCCTTGACACCACAGACAGTTTGAATCACAGTAAGAACAAACAGGACTGATGACGTATAGTCTACACTGGATCACGGACCCGCTCGGTAAACAATACTGATGCGATAGCCCACAATGCGTGGGCCGTAATGCATGTGAATACGTAGCTCCGGCCCACGAGGCCCAAAGCCCAATACGTATTTATGGAACGGATTGATGATATCTTCTAAACTAGGAGGATATTTACCAAATATCCGATATAGGCGGACACGCCTTGGAGTAAGGAACAAGTAACCCTTATCGGTTACACGCCTATAAATAGAGGGGACCCTAACCCTCGCAAAGGTACGATTCAATACGCAATTCCAACTCCTAAACCCTAAAAACTACGATTACTTACTCTCACGCCGGAGGATAATCGGGGGAAACAATCCCTCGATAAGCCTAACGGTGTTTCTTGTTTCTCTTAGTGCGCAGGTTCCCAAGCATTAAACATCCGAATTGGTACTCAAGCCAAGCCTTGCCAACTTTTGTATCAACAAGTGGCGCCATCCGTGGGACCCTAACACTAAGAGCTTTCCAAAAAGACTAGAATACCAAGATGAGTCAACTGCGACCTCCGAACGACTCGAACCTGAGACCGGTCACTGGGACAACTAGTGGAACCGAGGAAAGAAACCCAGAACCGCGTACCACTTCCACAAGGGTGTTCGACCGGATCTCGGGCCCCACTAACCCCACGAGGGAAACAACGCAGGATGCGTTCACTACTCCCGCTCAAACAGTGCCGGAGAACTACCCATCCGGGCCACCCCCAGCACCGGAACGACCCCAGGAACCCAATCCGGGGGCTAACGCATCCATGCTAGAGGGACTCATACCTAACCTACCACCAGGAGAGTTTGTGAGTAGGAACTTTGAATCCCTAGCCGCATACGTGCGAGAGGAAGCAAGGCGAAGGTCGAACCGAGACATCCAGGCTCGGCTAAGTTTTGACTCAGAACCCGAAACATACTCGCCACCCCGCAGGAGGCCACGCGCCCGTAGAACCCCAGTATTCAACAGGATTGGGGAGAGGGTGGACGAAGGCGCACCCAGGGATGGACAATATCCTTCGGGAAGCGAGACTAGCGGGCGCCGTCGCAGCGTCCATGATAGGATCGGAGGTCGGCCAGTCCGAGAGAAATCGGGAGAGCGACAGCCCTCCCCAGGTGGAGATCCCTCTGTAACGAACTCGAGCAATGCTCGACATAATCGCAGAAAGAAGAGGACACCATCCTCCACTGATTCCGAGGACAACCGCCCCAACAACCGCAGGAGGAGAAATCCATCCATTACAGATTCCTCGGACAACGAGGAAAGAGAGACGGGCCACTGGAAGTCAAGAAGGGAACATCCCACCCGGGGAAGCGAGGACATATCTCGCCCCTGGCGTCGAGATACGATCGATGCGTTCACCAGACGCATTAGTGACTTTTCCGAGGATAGAAGGCGACGCTTACCCACTAACGTTAAAACATATGACGGCACAGGTGACCCCGATGATCACCTAAAAGTCTTTGAATCTGCAGCCGCCATCGAGAGTTGGCCACAGCCCGTTTGGTGCCATATGTTTAATTCGACGTTAGTGGGAAATGCCCGCTCTTGGTTCAGCAAGCTTCCACGTAGAAGCATTGATGGGTACGAAACGCTACGGAAAGCATTCCGTTCAAATTTCACCCAAAGGAGAAAGTGCGCCAAAAATCCTGTCGATCTCGCCAGAATAAAGCAACGCCAGGGCGAAACCGACAGTGCCTTCATGGAACGCTTCAAGGACGAATGCATGCAATTTAAAGCATGTCCAGAGGTACTGAAAATCTCAGCGTTCATGAACGGGGCTAGCAATCCAGAGCTTATTAAAAAGCTCCATGATGGGGTACCAACTACCCTGGAGGACATGATGAGGCGCACCAGGTCCTTCATCCAGGGTGAGGCCGCCGCCGCAGATAGCAAGAAAGGCTATTCGTCTTATAAACAACAAGACCAACAGCGGAAACCACCCAGCGAGCAACGCAACAGTAGCGCCAGGAGTTACCGCAACGACAGGAACAGACGGGGTAACGACAAGTATACCCCACTAACGAAAACTCCAGGAGAGATACTCGCAGCAGAGGGTGCTAACTTCCCAAAACCTCCAGCGATGCGCACCCCAGAGGAAAAGCGCACTGGTAATGGATACTGTGACTACCATGGCCAAAAAGGCCACACCACAAATGAGTGCGTCCAACTCCGCCAACTCATCGACAAGATGGTAAAGGAAGGGAGGTTGGACCACTTAGTGAAAAACATAAAGGAAGGAAAGGATAGAAGCAGAACCGAGGGAAAGAAGGATAACCCTAAGGACAAACAAGGAACGATCCTCATGATACAATCATGGGATCGCAACACCAAACAAAAGGTCACTCAACGCTTCTCAAGGGGAAACAAAATATCCTTTCCACCCCTAACCGCGGACAACGCAATAGCAGAGCCGCTCATCATCGAAATCCAGGCTGGAGGACACAACATACACCGTATGTATATCGATGGCGGAGCATCTGCGGATATCATGTACGAGCACTGCTTCAACAAACTCCAACCTAATATCAAGCAGCAGTTGACTCCGGCTATCATGTCACTAACCGGATTTGCCGGCGAAAAGATATGGCCCATAGGACAGCTACGATTACCAGTTACCCTGGGCAACGATGAACACTCAACCACGGCATGGGTGAATTTCATGGTAATCAGGTCCCATTCGCCATACAATGGGATTATTGGAAGGTCAGGAATATCTGCCCTACGCGCAGTACCATCCACCGCGCACGGTATGATGAAATTTCCAGTAGAGGGCGGCATCGTTACGCTCTACAACAACATCACACCGATTGGTGAATGTAACGCAGTTCACAACGAAGCAGCACCGATGCCGACACAGCAAGCGACCAAAATCCCAAACATCAAAGTGGCAATTCATCCAGATTACCCTGAACAACAGGTATCTTTGGGCGGATCATTGTCCGACAAGGGCAAAACTGCCATATGCACACTCCTTCAGCGGAACCTAGACGTCTTTGCATGGGAACCCAAACACATGACAGGGGTACCACGGTCTATTTCAGAACACAGGCTGAACATCCGACAAGGATATAACCCGGTGCGACAAAAGAAACGGGGCCAGGCTCCCGAGCGCGCAAAGGCAGTGCTAGAAGAAGTCCACAAGCTGGTAGACGCAGGGATCATGCGTGAAGTATTCTACCACGACTGGCTCTCAAACCCAGTAATGGTGAAGAAGAGCGATGGCAGCTGGAGGATGTGCGTAGACTTCACAGATCTGAACAAGGCATGCCCACAGGATTGCTATCCACTTCCAGAAATTGATTGGAAAGTGGAATCATTATGCGGTTACCCTTTCAAATGCTTCATGGACGCATATAAAGGGTACCACCAGATCCAGATGGCAGAAGAGGACGAGGAAAAAACAGCCTTCCATACGAGCCAAGGTGTCTTCTGTTACACAAAAATGCCATTCGGCCTTAAGAATGCAGGAGCCACATACCAACGCCTAGTAGATGCCGCGTTCGAAAAGCAAGTGGGCCGAAACTTGGAAGTCTACGTGGACGACCTCGTCATAAAAAGCCACACGGAAGAGGAAATAGTGCGGGACATAGAGGAAACCTTTAACACACTGAGGAAAATAAACATGAAGCTCAACCCTAAGAAGTGCACCTTCGGGGCCACGGAGGGTATGTTCTTGGGCTATCTAATAGAGCCAGATGGCATAAAAGCGTGCCCTAATAAAACAGACGCGGTCATCAACAAGGACGATTCCAGCAATTAGAGCAATGATACTCCATGGATTACTGAAATAATTACGCCTCAAGACTGCAATAAATTTGGGCCATTTAGCATTGTAGTACTGATCCAGTAGCCTCCATTCATCTTGGTAAAAGAACTCTTTGATAATAACCTGTTCCAACATGTTGTTTATAAGATTTGTTGCTTTCTCAACGGAACCTAAACGGTTGACAATGACTTGTGATTTCACCAACTTGACAACATCTTCGGGAGTATCTATTAACTTATCCAGCGCAAGCATATATGATGTGACACAAGTCTGAACTTCAGCGAATTGCTCATATATAATGAGGTTCCTTATAATCAACTCTGTGCCATCAACAAGATGTGGCACTGGCATTTTAAGAGTAGGCTTACTCCATGCCAAATTTAAAGGGAAGCATAGGAACCTTGAAAATTTCAGTTCCATGGCCATTGGCCACTTTGCATGAAGTTTCTTACTAAACCTGACTCCCGACCTGTCCAATTCGACAGCAGAGTGGGCTTTTGGATATCGTCCATAAAGTCTTGATGAACGGCGATATGGATTCTGGTAAGATTTGTGGAGAATTCCAAGTATGTGATCATGAGTTTCAGAAATATTGGACTCGTGTATTACTGAATCTTGAAATATGTTGCAATAATTTAGAATACAAAAGATATATTCAGCAAGACAATATGCGGGATGAAGTTTCTTAAAAGTACACTCAAATATGTCTTTAAGAACAAAAAAAGGAATTTGGTTTTCTATTAGAACCATGTCATGGTATATTTGTGCGAAAAGTGAGTTGTTTTGTCCCAATGAACAATATCTAAATTTGCGATTGTATATGAAAGCGAGTATGAAACAAGCATCAGTTACCATCAGTTTGACAAGTTTGGAATCACTTGTCTTAATCCCGATATAGCATGCCTTAATTTGGTTAAGTGAATCAGTAACCTTCGTCACACATTCTTTTAATATTTGCTCAGGCGTGTAACCTAAAGAACTCAATAGATTATGCAATAGATTATGCAAATAAGTAGCTTTCTGCACTTCAAATCCTTTTAAATGTTTATCTTCGTGGTGAAGAGGTCCAATCGAGACCACTCGGGGGGTGAAAGAAGTTGGGCTAATATCTCGATAGACGCTAGGAACCATGTAAATTGATCCTGAATGATGCTTGCTACGATTTTGTACTTCATCAAAATTAAGAAGAAGTTGGACTGTGCCGTCAATATCTACAGGCCCAAGTTCCACGTCACCTTCTGCCATTCGAAATGTTAAAATATATATCGTTGTTGAATATACTATGGAATCTAGATAGAAGGAAACTATTTTAGAAAGAAGCCGAATGTATGGGAAGAATAGGAATGAGAACGATAGTATATTATCTAGCAAATTAAGGAGGGAAGAGTTTCAAAAGGGGATGGAAGTGGTAAGGAGTGACGAAGATTGATGAGGGAATCGTGTTATATAGAGGAAACTGCATTAAAAGACAAAAGCAATAAAAAAAGGGTAGTGGAATTTACTTCATAAACATAATTTTAGTGAGGCCTACATAAATTTTATTTGTAAAATTTATATGGGTCCCATTAAATATATTTGTATGAAGTAAATTACTATGTGGAGATATCACCTCCCTAAAAAAAATGTGAGTATGAGTAGCGGATCTACTCACATTTCATTCATATACTTTGCTAACGCTTGTTAATGTTAACATAAAATGTATCCAATCTTTAAATGATTTGATGCATAAAACCAAAATACGATAGTTACCATTTGGGGAGCTTTACCAAACATTAGTAAGGCCCTCTTTGGCTAAGCTTATTAAACGTAAGCTCATTTGGGCTAATTTTTTATAAGTTCTAATTTTGTGGCTTATTTTAAGACTTGTCAGCTTACATAAGTTTATTATGATATGATAAACTTATAAAGGCCGACAAGTCTCAAAATAAGCCGTAAAATTAGGGCTTATACAAAATAAGTCGAAATTTAATGAAATTTAATAAGCCCTAATTTAATGAAATTAGGGCCGGGTCTACCCCTGAATACTATCGGTATAATATGTCGATAAGTACATACACAAAGTAAAAATGAAGAATAAAACAAAATGTTTTAACATTACCTCAAGTTCCAGAGAAATTCTTTAAAAAAGTTTAGCTAGTTGGTATACATTCGATTTGCACTTTTTCTTTGAAAAGCAACATTACTGCTTATCCAATTTTATAAAACTTAATCTCCCATTATTATAACTTGTATCCAGTAACATTATTCACGTTTCTTAAAGCTTGAGTTCTTTTGCCGTAAAATTAAGTCAATATCGTAATAAAAAATGGGGGGGGGGGAGAGAGATTTGTCCACAAGATGTAAAAAAAAAAAATACACTCGATCGTGTCTAACCATAAATACAGACGGAAAAAAAAAAAAAAAAACATCAAGTGGGGGGGGTGCACTATTTCCGCACATTCACATGCGCAAATTTCAAAGATTTGAGCCGCGGTACAAGTATCACAGGTTAGCACAGCCGCGCGGTAGCTACCACTTGATACGATAAAACAAAAAAACGTGGGGTCACTTTCCGATAAAACAAAAACAAGTGGTCAACCTCAGATTGGGAAATAGTTGAAGTGAGAGCGGGTCATGCCACGGTCAAAACACTGGAGCTGGTAGCACGGGTAGCAACCAGGTAGCCACGGGTAGCACATGACCAAATTTGGAATTGCATGAAAATGACTCAAAGTGGGGTCTAAATTCGATTTTGGCAACTTTTTTGGAATTTTCTTACAGCCTGGGAGAGGGTATGAAAGCACGCCTAGATAAACACAAGGGCCGGTGGGTGGATGAACTATCGCATGTTCTTTGGGCGCACCGAACAACCATCAAGGTTAGTAACGGAGATACCCCTTTCTCACTGGTCTACGGGACTGAAGCCGTCATACCAGCCGAAATCAGAATGCCCACTATCCGCACAGCGAAAATAAACGTCGCGACAAACGACGAAGATCGAAGAGTAGATCTGGACCTCTTAGAGGAACGACGTGAACGCGCAGCCATACGCGAGGAAAAGTCCAAGTCAAAGATGAAGGGGTACTACGATGCTCGTGTTCGACATGTCTCATTCCGGCCAGGTGACTTCGTATACCGACAAAATGACTCCAGCCGCGTCGAAGACACAGGAAAACTCGGACCAAAATGGGAAGGCCCCTATAAAGTCATTGAATCACTTGGAAAAGGCGCATACAAGCTGCGCGACACAAATGGCCAAGAGCTACAACGCACATGGAACGTTGGCAACCTTAAAAGATGTTATCTTTAGATCAGGCCACGGCCCAGCATGGACAAGCACTTTAGTACGTGCCTCAATAAAGATCCATGTAATTTCATTGTTTTTTCTTTTCTAGATACGTATGTTTTTTTTTAAACTTGCAAGTATTAATAAAACGTCCGCGGTTTCTAGCTAACTCCACGGCAAAAAATTTCTTTACATTGTTATTTAATTATCATTTACATTACAATGTGTTGGTCACGATAGCTTTAAAGCCTACGCGGCGTGCATGCACTAAATAATACCCACGCTGGTACATAGGATACGTTAACCTACCAATTAACTTGTTGAGTAAGAGGGTTGCAAACCCATCAACTAATGGATCACGCATCCTTGTTAAACACCTTGCGCTCAAGACGTTGACGCAAGTGACTTACGCACCTCACGATAGGAACGCGATAAGGCACACCGTGCACGTTTAACAACTTAAGAATTCGAGACTCTTGATTCTTTATAAATACGACAAGTAATATACAACTAAGTCTTTTACATAATTCACAAACGAATTTCGTTAAGTGTTATACTTAGTAATTTTTCTAAGTCTCCACGCTAAGACAGAGACAAAATCAAACCACGCGATAATAACGCACAAAGTACTTGTGACAGACATGGTACGCAAAAAAGAAGTTAAACTTTTATTATAAATACAAAGTTTACACGCGACAACAAGTCCGAAAAATACAATCAAAAGCTCCACGAGCGACTAATGGGACTGCACCCTTCACCCATCGCCTCATCCTTCGACGCTTGCAGTTGTTGCAAAATGGCCGCGTCTTTAGGATTGACAGTACCACGGAAACAGGGACGCCATCGCTCCTAGGAAGATGCGCTGCCCCTATGTCGTACACTACGGCTTTTCCTTTCAAGCCTTTTTTCATGGCACACCTGGTAGCATGAAAATCCAAGGAACGCTGTAAGGTAATCTCCTTTTCAATACGAAAAGGGTTTAACATATCAAGCGGTTGAGCAAAGATGGGTACCTTCAGCTGCGATACGTGAGGCTTAAGGTAATAGTCCACCTGATCCTCCGCACCCTCCTGCAAGTGCCTCTCCAAGGTCAACCCAGCCATAATAACGCTGATGGGTTGATCCTGGTCGCGCTCCAGCCGCGCAATATGTGGAAGCTCAAGACTCTTGAGCTCCTCCAATGCTGCAACAAACTCCGCGCGAGCGTTGGCATTGTAGCCAGGAACTTCAGCAAGGGGCACGTTCAACAGCTTCTTCTCATCCAACTCCTTGGCAAGTTTCATCTTACCAAGGGCGTCGGAGGTGGTCATCACCTTCCCGAAGGCCGTCGTGACGTTGGGAGCCTCGAGGGTACCAAGTGCGGCCAAGCGCAGCCCATTGCTAATCAACCATCTACACAAAAACACAAGTGTCAGTAGATAAACGTACATATACAAGTATAAAATAAATAGATTTTTACCTGCGCTCAGCGATGGATTGCATCAAGTGCGGGTACAGCTCTTCGTCAAACTCAATGCTGAGCTTGCGGAACCTCTCTTCGTGATCTTTCATCCGAAGCTGTACCACGCTGCGGAACTCCTCCACATCTGCAAACAGCTTATTCTTGGCCTGCTGCAAATGCTGGAAGCCCCACAGGGAGGCCGTTCTCGTGCGCTCCGCATTGCTGCGCTCGCGCTCTAACTCGGCCATGACCATCATCTTCTGGTCGGCCATGAGACGAGCAGACGCCTCAGCGCGCTCCAGTTTAGCCTGGGAGCTCAGCTGCTCAGCCTTAGAGCTTGCTAGGTCAGCCTGTAACGACGCCAGCTGCGCCGTTAATGAGGCAATCTGACCCTCGTACTGGGCACGAGCACTCTCAGCAGAGTGACTCGCCCTGGCCTGCGCAACCAACATGGACTGGCGTATAGCCAGCTGAGATTGCTGCGCAGCGACAGAGGCCAGTTCCTCCATCGCGGAGTCAAAACTCTGCGACTTCGTGCCCAGATCCCTTGGGGAATCTACCCCATCCAAAAAAGGGGACTTCTCAGCAGACCTCTCTTCGTCATGAATGCTGCTGCTCCCCACGTGCAGATCACTGCGATTGATCATACATATTAAAAGAGTGAGCTTGTGAAGACAATTCACAATACGTAAAAACTTTTACAATTGGATATACACTTACAGATGGGGAGGAGATAGGGACGCACTCTCCTTAGCATCCGGCGAAGGCTCATCGGCATCCATCTTCTCCACGTGGTCACTGCGAGGAACAAAAGGAGTAAGAAAGAAGTTGGATAATACTCTCAAAAAAAAAACGAGACTTATGACAAATAAGCATAATACATACCCCGCGCCAATGGACGTTCCCTCATCCTCAGCGCGTGGCCTCTTGGACGGCTCTCCGCTATCACCACCACTCCTATTGCGCTTAAGGATAAGCTGCTCCTCCTCCTCCTCCTCTGACTCCTCTATCTGAATAACCGGAGGAGCAGATGCCGCGGCAGAAGGCCCAGCTTGCGCAATAGGAGGAACCTCTGTAATGGGCGCAGCCGCCACAGGTGAATCCACCGGTTCCTCCACAGCCAACTCCGTCAGACGACCAGTTGCCGCCTCCAAGACAGGTGCCTCGCCCTCCCTTAGAGGACGCACCCCAACCGTAGCAGACTCAGGATCATCCAGCGCAGCAAAGGCAAATAGATCCATCTCTGTGAAACAATAAACAACAGAACAACTGTTATATAACTAATGGAAAAAGGAAAAACACTTACGCTACGATAACTGTAAGTGCGAAGGATGAGTACCCACCCGTACTATCAGCGGCAAGGAAGGTCGGTACTTCATGCGCGGGTGCGAAATAGTTCCGACTCATGCCCAAGTGTACCAGAAACTCCTCTGGGTACGCATTAATAGGGATGCGGTTGGCGTCTAAAGTGGTCGCGTGATCCATGTTGTACCAACCCTCCAGTGGGCACTCATCAAGGGGCAGCGAGTTGCGAGTGTAGAACCCAAACTCATGTGGGAAAACCACGGAGTCGACCCAGAAAAACTTCTCTCGCCACTTGCGAAGAGAATCTACCCTCTTGGTGTAACACTGTAAGGCACCCTTGCGCTTTGCAAAGGTGACCCACCCATTCGCCCACGTAGTGTGGTAAAAAGCGCGAAAAAGATGGACAGTGGGCTGAATATCCAGCAGGTGACAGTTAACCTCAAAATTGGATATCTTAGCCGCGCCAAGAGGGTGCAACTGTGAAATGTGTATAGAGTAATACACAAGCACGTTGTTCAAGAAAACGCTGATGGGAAAGCGTATGTTCGCGTAATCAAAGAAACGCGTATACACTCCCACCTTTCCTGGCGGAAAATCCGCTATCGTATCGTTCGGGCCCGGCAAAGCCGGATACACCTCCAGGGGGATATAATAATCTGAGGCGAACCGTTGTAGTTCGTCCTCATTCATGTTGGAGTAGCAATCGCTCAATTGGACTACCATTTTTAAAGAAGAAACGCGCTCGCGGCTTACCTAAGTTTTTTTTAGAATAAGAGCACAAAGGAGGCAAAGAGCACTAGGGTTTTTTCTTCGAAAATGAAAGGGTAATTTACTGTGGTAATCACGGTAAAAGAGGGAGGAAACCTTATATACTTTTCTTCCACCCACAGGATGACTGACACGTGTAACCCACTAACTCTCATCATGTGGCTAAGAA
>LBNU01024069.1:249699-266173 GCA_014162995.1 Artemisia annua
AACACCTCAACAGCTTCCAATCTTAATGCTTCCTTAAGAAGCTTTCCAATATACTGCTAGCATTTTACTTTTAATATTACCAATTTACCCTCAAAAATAACATTCATTCATAAGTATATGCCCTTTTTCGTAATTTTACATTTTATAATTACAACTACAGCTACGTTACCAAACACGTTTTTAAACAAGCAACTATTGCTTACCGCTACTGCTTACTGCTACAGCTTACTGCTTATTGCTACTGCTTACTGCTACGTGTTGCCAAACATAGCCATACTGTATAACATAGCTTTCATTTTTCGGAAGGTAAGGTACAAATTACTTTTTGTTTTTTGCCCTTAACCATTTGCAAATTAGTCAAACTCGTGCTTTCTATGCTTTTCACACTTATGAGTTATGACTAATTATAGAATTTTATATTGACATGATGTGTTAACAACTTTTAATGGTCCCAACCTGTGCTTGTTCACACTAGATAATTTATTATGGAAATTCTTTTTTTAACAAGCAACTATCTATTATTTTTGCTAAATACAACTTGCCTGGAATGTACATGGTACATAATAAACAAATATATCCAATCTTGAGTTGGTAATCATCAATGGAGATGCATGTTTCTAGTTGTTAACCAAGCTAGCAACCAGTGGCGGCCCTGAGGATTTGAGTACCCAGTGCGAGCCAAGGAAAAAAATGCCCCTAACTCCTAGCAAATTTTCTTTTTTTGTAAATGATAACTAATGTTATAACAATTAATTATATCCATAACAAAATCATAGTATTAAAAATACATACCATAGTAGTTAACCGATGATTCGTGAAGTTCTCCTAGCATTCTTCATAGCAAATTGGTTGATTAGCTCTTCACAGTTTAAAAAATTTCCAAAAATTTGTGCCCCATTCGAAAATGTGCCCTGTGCGGGAATCAGGTTTGCACCCCCTCCGGGCCTCCCCTGCTAGCAACCCCAAAAATAAACAATGCAATTCCATTAACTTGAGGTCTTGAGCTAGGCTAGATAAAACTAAATGGAGCTAGGATAATTGTCCCAAGACGCATTCAACACGTTGCTCCTGTTCGAAATCCATACAAGTGACTCACTACAAGAAAATAGATTTTAGTGACTAAGGTTTTCTAGTGACTCCAAAAGTGTCTCTAAATATAACTTTTTTACTAACACTTCTTATAGAGCCAGGGAAAAATGTTAAATTTTGGGGAGTGTCCTAAATGGCCAAAGAAAGAAATTTTTTGGGTAAAAATAAAAAATTAAAAAATTGGCCTTTTAAGAGTTAAGACACATAATATTTACAAAAAATGTTATTAAATCTCAAAAATTTAACATTTTGCCAAGGCTTTATAAAAAGTGTCGGTAAAAAGTTATGCTTAAAATTTTACGTCAAGTCGTGATTTAAAATTCACCCTCCCGAGTTTAATATTCTATGATTTTTATTTACTATTGTAATTCATAATTATCTGTTTAGGATTGATCTAAACTTCATTATGTCTATGATTCAATATATCAAACAATTAAACAACTTATTAAAAATACAAAACAGCCAATTAGAAATATCACAAAATCCCTTTAGCAACACCTTTTTTCATCACTAAATGATTGTTTGTTTGTGGTACAACCAGAAATGTTAATGATCATATCATAGCATTAGAAGATATGATTATCATGATTATTATTATTTTTTTCTTTTCCAAAAGGCAACTTTATACCAAGAAAGCGGAACCAAAATATATACAAAGCAGCCTACTAAATTAACAAGATGATTAAAATAACAATCCCCAAAAAAAACAAGGAAATAGAATTTTTCCAAATTACAAAAACAAAAATCAAAAAGACTAAACCAAACACACCACCATATATGCAAAATATTCAGACAGCAGCATGAAGACCCACAACTTTATTTCACCACAATGAAATAAATGGAGCAGACCCACAACATAGAACATCCTAAAAATGCAGACAGCATGCTACTCTTGATTTGAACTGCAGAACCAAACGCCCTGTATGACACAATCAAACTACAGAACCAAACGACCTGTATGACATAACCGAACACCCTGATTCCCCAGTTGATTGAACTGCAGCACCAAAACACCCAACATCCAAGTTATTGTTGAAGACGGCATTACAACTTTATCATGATTAAGTTTATTAAGAGACAGTCAACTTTAAATATAAGTTGATCGATAATATGATTCTAATATTTTTTCTATTTTAAAGTGGCCATAGCTCCATAAGATTATTGTTACTTATAGTTTCTTTTTATAAGCAATTGACACGCAAAGAAGAGAAATTATAAATTGAGAAATGCTAAATACTTCTAACTGACGTTCAGGGGTGTCACTGAGTTTTTGAAAATTTTAATGGCCCTATACAAAATTAAATAACAAGGCCTTCGAGAAAGAATATTATATGTAAACTGTCATCATTTATACGATATAATGCAATTAATAATTTAAACGTTCAACAAATTGCTCATTTAAAATGTTTTCTCATCAAAATATTGTTTTCTTTGTAAAAAATACGTGTACACATGCATATAATTGTTAACGAGATAAATTTTGAGGCCCTTTAAATTTTTGAGGCCCTGATCGGTCGTCCAGCTTTGACACGCTCAAAGGCGGCCCTGGTGACATTCATACCCATCTTCTTGGCTCTAGGGTTATAGTAAATGAATGAGATGGAAAAGGTAAAAATAATGAGTAACACATATCAAAGTTTATATAGTTAGAGTGCAATAAGAGAATATAGTAGAAATATCAAATATATAACACTCCTCTTACAAATAACGGTTATCATGCGAGTTTGAGCTCTATAACTAGATCGATAAACCTGTTACTTGGTAGGTAGGACATTAAAACATTGTCGCATTGTTAATAAATGGTTGTTAAAACAAAACATAATGGCAAATGGATTTTTTTTTTGGATAAAAGGTTTTTACACGCGGTGAATATATTACTCCCAAAAACGTTTAAGTACATAAAATGCGGGTGAATCTTGCATCTCAGTCCGTTACATATGTTGTAAAACTAACATAACAAAGCACTGTTATTCCTATAAAAAGGAAACATACGACTACCAACTAAAATAAATTTGACTCAAGACCAAACAGTTCTAGGGTTGTCGACCGCTTCAACGAAATGTAAGCTGTATTATAATTCACATACCGCGTGATAAAAAAGCGACTTAATAACATATCATATGTACATGTCTAGACAAGAGTTCGACGATCACTACATCGTGTCTGTAAGACTATAGCAATGTGGATATCGCAAAAAGGAAGTTGATTGAGTTTATTGGTAACGTAATTTGCTTCTATAAACCATGATAGTCAAATTCAAACCCGTCTTGTAGTTCACCATCGATAAAATCCATATTCATCAAGTAGCTATGTGAGCTAGTTGATGCACTTGAATACTCTTCATGGTCAAACCCCATAAATGATGCACCAAAATCACCCCTCAGTACCTCATTCCACCCCAAAGGAGGGGCTGATTGGCCTTCATTAGCTGATGAAACATTGTCAGACATATCAGTACTTTGAGCCTTGGAGTCAACTTCTTGTTTTACAAAGGGGTTAATGGGGATATTGGTAATAGTTGAGGGGCTAGCTGAAAAATACTGATGGTTTTTGGAATCTTTAAAATCAAGAACAGCTCGATGTTTTGAGAAAGGATTTGGACTAGGGCAAGTATGATGACCGAAATATGTTATGTGATACATGTCTGATCCATCATCCAGTTTTTGAACTTGTCTTTGTGCTTTGCATCCGTGAGCAGGTTTGTAGGTACATCTAAAGTAGCACCTACAAGATCATAAAAACCTTTTAAAACAGGCCTATGTTGTTAAAAATTAACTATAATTTCATATGATTAAAGCTAAAAAAGAAGTACTAAACTATTAATCAAGAAATTAATAATTGAGTAGGACCTTGGGTACTTAGAGTTAAGAATCTCCTTTTGTCCATATTTTCTCCATGCATATCCATCTACAATTGTCCCACTGATTTCGACCCTCGAATCTTCTGTCTTCCTACAACAGTTCAATTAAAAAAAAACATAATATGTTAACATCTTGTACCACGTGATTTAACATCAATGTACTCTAAACAATATCAAGCTTTTACATTCAATAATTCACACACTTAAAGCATATACTTTATCACATAATGATTTACACATGTTTCAACCGACACTTTTACTCACAAACTTTTGATTGACGAGTCATTCTCATATACAGCTAGACAACATGTTATTATCTATATATACATTAGCGATACCGGACGGCGTCGTCCCAGAAAAGAAAAAAAATCCCCGGCTTATACGACGAGTTACGGAAACTGCCGTGTACTTTAGCTATTTATATTTTCTATATATAACAAACTTTATTTATCAAATATATAATAAATATCTACCTATTTCTTTATCAAAAAATATACCAACAAAAAAGTCTCTAAATTGTGAACAAAATAAGCCTAACATTGCAATATTTTTTATTACGCCCGATTTTATAAAAAATGTTGAAGTTTAATATATATTTTTTGTAAAAATAAGTACACACCCTTAAACTATCTAACATTTACAAAAACTACCTTTGACTTTATTTAAAAAAAAACTACAACACTACCTCAGACTATATGACAAGTTACGAAAATTACATGCACTATTAGCTATTTACGGTTTTTTTATATAACAAATTTAATTATCAAATATCTAGCAATTTCATATCGAAGAGAAAGTCTTTAAATTATGAACAAAATAAGCTAAATATTGCAATACTTTTTACTAACATATTATTTTATAAAAAATTTGAAGTTTAATATATGTTTTTTGCAAAAATAAAATTTAATTCAAAACACATCCTTAAATTATCTAGCAATTTATGAAAATTACCTTTAACTTTATTTCCTTACATTTTTATATTATATATATATTTTTACCTTAATCTTCTTTTTTTTTTTTTTTTTTTTTTTTTTTTNAACTTTGTTTATCTATTTAAATGTTTTAACACCTTTCTTATTATAAAATATATCAATAAAATGTTTTAAATAGTGATTAAAATTTTAAAAGGCAGAATTGCATATATACCTACTAAAACTTAAATACTTGCATATTTTCACAAAATACAAGTTTTCGATGCATGATGTACACCACAATTTAAGCATGTTTTGGATATATATCAAAATATGCAAGTTTTAGTGGGTGTATATAGGCAATTGCCCCATTTTAAAATCAACTTCTTATTCTTTTCATACTCCCTCCGTCCCAAAATAACTGTCCTCATTTGACTTTTAGAAGTCTTAATTTCTCAACTTTGATCATTAATATTTTTTGATGTGTTATATAATAATTGATAAAAGTTATATGAATGGATTAGTTTTTAAATGTTTTTTCATTGGTACAATTTTCATCAAGTATTATATAATACATATAAAAATTTTAAAGATCAAAGTTGAGACATTAAGACTTTAAAAAGTCAAATGAGGACAATAATTTTGGGACGGAGGGAGTAATAAAATGAGACCAACATTGCAATACTTTCCATCTACATACTCTTTATAAAGAAATTGTTTATTTTTTCCCCTAATAGATCAAAATGATTACAGATGTCTGAATGGTATAGACGGTAATAGATAAATAATATGAATTGCATTATACAATTTAGTTATAGAAAATGAGTGTAATTAAATTATAGAAATACATGCAATATTTTTTATGCAAAAAAAGAAGAAGTAGTTAAACGATTTAACTAATCAAACAAAAGCGCTAGTATTTAATACTCGTTTTTAACATTGAGTAAAACACAAACACAATGTATATTATTAGTGCATGTTAGTTTAGTGAAAATTTGTATATACCTTCTCTTGTAACACCCTCTACGTTCCTTGACAACCGGTGCCGGTTTCTTCCCGGAGTTAACTTCCGGTACCGGGTCTACTGGAGGACTAGCCTGAACACCACAAATCTCACCAGAATCACAAGAACCTAACATTGAAAGACCACCAGAGAAAGATCCTAATATATCAACCAAAAGACCATCAAATGAACCCGACTCGTTACAATTAACTCGTTTCTTGCGGATCAAGTTCTGCAAAGTCTCTGCAGAACTTTTTCCTTTAACTAGAGTTTCAATTAATTTTTTGTTGTTTTTTTCCATTTCAGATATAGCTATATTTTTAGATGTGTTATCTATGGATATAGAGTATAGTACTGTAAAGTGAAGTTGAAGTGATATAGCTATATTTATATGGAAAAATATTTGACAGTGAGAAAGTGAGGTGATGGGAAGCAAGTAAACCATTTCTAGGAAATTTCCCAAAGAAAATTGAAAAATTCTAGAAAAAAAAACGTAACAATGATGTCAGCGTCATGGATATTTATGACGTCATTTATAGTTTCTTTTGTCTTCAATTATTGCTAAAATAAATCCAAGTAAGTGGGGTGTCGTACGGATGGATATAAAGCAAAAGATCCGACCCGTGTTGTTGGATTTGCTTGGGTCCAAAGTTTTGTAGTGGCATTTTTGGAAATATTGCCGAATGTTTGTGTCAAAAATTTATAAGATTTGCATTTTTTAGTAGCTTGGAATTATTGGTGAGTGGATTTATGTAACATGCATTGAAGTTTCATTCGTCGTTTTTTCTTTATGGTTTTGTCGTATTAACATCATCGCTTACGTATCATTGTACTTAAAAGAAAAAAGTTACTCCGTATGATTCATAAGTATATACACTAAGCACTTAAAATTGGTTTCTAGACCATAAATTACACATCACCTCTTCACTGATAGCTCGTTGGCTCCGAACCATGAGGGCTCGGTTTTGACTTGGTGGGGTTTAGCGATGTCCTTATGTATGTGGATTTCTTAATCAAGTGGTTTGATATGGTGGATCTAAGCACCTCAACAAGAAACCGTTATGATGTTTTTTCTGAACAGCAATTTATAGATAAAAGAAAACTAGCAAGGCGCTAGATTTACAAGGGGGATTTTAACCAATCAGTCCAAGAACAAGACGTGTGACCTCTAAACTTAAGCCAATAGAAAGAATACAAACAAATATTATCAAAAATATCACTCTTCCTTACAGAATGAGAATCAAACGTGACATTATTCTGATACCGCCAAATCCACCATAGAGAAGAAGCAATGATGATGTACATACGTTGAATCTTCTCTTTAGACACGTTTTTCAGGAGCTCAACCAATCTATCCAATGATCCATAGAAGTAAACAAAGGAATAGAGTTGTCGCACCATGTTCGGATAAGCCCCCAAATATTTCTAGCAATATCACAGTCGAAGAAAATATGAAGTCTGGATTCAACATACCCGTTACAAGAAGGAGATGATATCTCCGGAATTTCAATGCCACGAGAAGAAAGGTCTAGACGATGCGGAAGTCTATCAATCTTTAACCGCCACAAGAAGATGTTCACTTTACGAGGGAGAGTTTTGTCCCAATAAGTCGATGTAGCTGAGGATGGTAAAAGGTGATCGTCTATATGTTTACGCGTGATACCAAGAGAAAATACACCATCTTTTGCAATGGACCAGTAGCATGTATCTGAATTGGAGTTGATTTCAAGATGACTAATCTCATTAATGAGATCATTGAGGTATGCCTCATTGCGAGTACCAAGAACGGATCTCGACCAATTCCACGTCCAATGGCTGTTGTGAATACGATCTATGATCAAGCAATCTTTGTCTTGTTCAAGACGAATCAATCTATTGTATCGAAGGTATAAAGGAGAGTTACCTATCCATAAATCCTTCCAAAATCGAATAATAGAAGCACATCCCACTCGAAATCTAACGGAATCAATTGGGAGAATACCATTCGAATGAAGATAACTAATAGAACCAACAATCTTAGACCAAATACCCTTCGAGCTACAACATGTGAGATCAAAGCCAGCCTCAAAACCATGAAATGCTTTGATAACTTTAACCCAAAGAGCATTAGGATTAGAGAACAATCTCCATCGCCATTTTTGGAGAAGAGCAAGGTTAAACGACTTTAAACTTCCAATGCCTAAACCACCTTTGTCGAGAGAGGCTAAAACAATGGGCCACTTTACCCAAGCTAACTTACTGAAGCCTTGAGAACCACCCCAAAAGAATGAAGCATGAATATTCTCTAAAGTCTTTAAAACAGATTGAGGGGCTTTAAAAATAGATATGTAGTAAATTCCGAGGCTTCCAAGCACGGACTTGATCAAAGTAAGGCGACCACCTATAGAAAGGAGGTTAGCTTTCCATTTTGATAATCTCGATTGGAAGCGGTCAACAAGAATTTTCCAATTAATAGTGAGGTTCATGTTAGAGCCGAAGGGAAGCCCGAGATAAGAAAAAGGAAAGGAGCCTGGATTACACCCGGTATGATGCGCCATAGAACTAACATCTTCTTCTGAAACACCGACCCCATAAACATTAGATTTATGGATGTTAATTTTGAGGCCTGAAGCTAAATAGAAAACCTGTAAAACACGAATGATATTGTCCATATCGGTAGAGCTCCATTCCGTAATAATCACGACATCATCTGCATAAAAAATATGGGATAAAATAATGTCGGATGAACCAATTTTAATGCCTCGGATCAGACCTGTACGAGTTGCTTCAGATAAAGCAATATGGAGACCTTCCATAACAAGGATAAACAAAAAAGGCGAGGGAGGATCCCCTTGCCTTAAGCCGCGTTTAACAGAAAATTCGGAGGTAGGGCTTCCATTCACAAAGATCGACGTCCTGGATGATTCTAAAGAGGCTTTAATCCAGACTCTCCATGTTAAACCGAAGTCGAAAGTTTGTAACACATAGTCAAGGTATTTCCAACAAACTGAATCAAAGGCTTTTTCAAAGTCGACTTTGAAGATCAACATTTTTTTCTTCCGTTTTTTATACCAATCGATCATTTCGCTAAGCATAAGTGGGCCATCAAGAATTTGACGACCCGAGATGAAGGCGGATTGTTCATGGCTAACAATTTTATCCACTACTTTAGAAAGCCGATTAGCTAGAACTTTAGCTATAATCTTGTAGTGGATATTGATAAGCGAAATGGGACGAAAGTCTTTGAAGTGAATCGGGTTACTAACCTTTGGGATAAGAGTGATAAACGATGAGTTAGAACCCGCGGGCATCTTTTTAGAAACTGTTATGATGTGGTAGCGCAAACTACAGTTCAACTGTTCAACTTCTCTTTAGAAATTTAAGAATTGTGTCTTTTCCGACTTAATACTCTCACTTGAAAACACTCTCTTGGATTGTAAATAACAATAGATCTACAATGCTATCGATCCAAAATTTTCTTGTAATATCATGTTGTATTTTATTTATTTATTATTTTTTTAACGGCGCAATATATATAAAAAAAGAAAACTAGCTGAACGCTAGAAAATTACATAATGCTGTATTTCTTTTTCTTTCTAGTTCTTGATAGTATAATGAAGATATTGTTAAAAATAAACAGATTATGCAACATCTAAATGCTATCGATCTTAACTATTACTATATATATGTTGTCATGATAACATTTCCGATTTATTTCTTTTTTGAGCACAAAAAGAAATAGAATAAAGATACCGATGTTTTGACTTAACAGCGAATAGACATCTTACAATTTCCAGATAGTTTACTTGTAGCTTACATCGCTAGATCTAATAATATTAAAAGTTAGCATGCATCATGAAAATTGAATAACACCATTATTGAACTTTTGGAATTTTACCCTACTTTTTATGTCCTCACATTACAAGCTAGAAAATACAGTAGCAAAAGGATAAAAAGTTGATAATCGAGCTAAAACATATATACAAAACAAGAAAAACCAATGTAATCCGGCCACAATAAATACCAATATAATTTTAAGTTGAATTTTCAAATAGTTTCACTAAATTCGCGTTCGAATATAACATTTGACACTAACTTAAAAAATGCATCAACTTATAATTATAATAAAACTATAAGGAAGAAATCTAGCGAGAAGAGAAAATATAATAAAAAGATTGAGAAACAACTTTAGCAATACATTTCAAATGAGTAAGGAGAAATTGATGAGAGTTGCATCTTTTATTGTAGATGCACGCGATTGTAATTACTTCTCATGTTTCTCATTTTACTTTTATTTCTCATGTGATCCTTACTCTACAACTATATATGAAAGTATTTAATCAAGTCAGTGGCAAGTATCTTTCTTCTTCACACTACATTTTCTAATGGAATTGACCCGTTTTACAATACTCCTCTTTGACTAAAAATTTATTTAATCTGATGATGAATTAGTTTAAAGAAATCACAATTAAAAAGTCTATAATCTTATCATGATCACAGTCAAAGACAGTGACAAATTGTATTTTCTTTGTTTCTAGAACGTAAATTCTTGTTAATAATCTTTAAATTCTAGCTATGCATATGTATATGTAGTTATCTGGAGTTCTGGACGTGCAAATAAAAGCAAGTGTTAAGATATCTTTGTCAAAAGATAATTAGATCATTTTATATGAGAAAACTAATATCGGCTACCGTTTTTGTTTTTTCTTTTTTTTTATTATTATTATTTTTTTTACAGCAATTAACTATCTCATAATATATTGATGCGTTCTATGAATATGTTTTTTTCTACCGTAACTCGTAAGAGAGATCATCAACCAGTGGCGGAGCTAGAAAAAACTTCTTGGGATGGCCGAAACAATTTTTTTTTACGGAAGAACATTAGATGAGGAGGGTCGAAACAATTTTTTTTCCCGGAAGAACACATGAAATCGCGAAACAATACACTAACGAGCTTAGGCGTAGGGGGGCCGAGACCCTTCCCGGTCACTTAATAGCTCCGCCCTTGTCATCAACCTTCATTAAGTTAACCCGCATACTAATTAGATTACGCTAGTTAGCTTATTAAGCCATAAATCCATGTGAGAACCAATAATCATGGTAGCAAATCTTGATCACAATTGGATCAGAAAAGGTTAAGCAAAACAAAAATTGAACCATGTCCTGTCCAACAAATGGTAGGCCAAGCATACTTAAACTCAATAGTCCCTGATTAATCTAAGACTTCACTTATTTTATCTTTCAAAAATCAATCAGTTCATGAACACCAAATAATTGTTATCTTATAATCTGAACAATCTAAAACCACATTCTAGTCAATAACAAATGTCACTTTCCTTTTCCATTGCTTTGGTAGTTGGTACTTGGTACTGCTTGTTCCCATTTTTATTATTTCAACTGTATACTTTTCTTTGACCGAATATATTATTCCAGAATGAGGTAATGTTCTTAGAATTTGGACTAGCCCGTGACTTTATCATGATCACAATCATGGAGAAATTGTTCACACATTTCTTTGCTTTTATAATTATAAAGAATGAAAGTTTACTTCAGTCATCATGCCTAAAGTATAGCACTTATCTTGATGTGTAATTCACATATTGTTAACAGAATATTGTGACTAACTTTTAGGGTACTAAAAGATTATAATTAGAGTATATTCTTTTTTCTTATAGATGACTTGAAAAAACTAATTACCAATATTAGTTATTGAAAGCAGAGTTTGAAAATGGTAAACTAATTATTCAAATTATTTAACCACCCTTGTCACACTACTAGAAAACTGGGCAACAATGACGGATTTACTGACATAAACGTCAGTAACTACCAACAAACAGAGTCACCAACAGATTACCGACACATTTAGTCATTTACAACGTTTTTATTGGTGTGTATCATTAACTTTTGAAACGAAGGTAACGAATTGAGATTGCGTATCATAATCATTCGTGTATCATATTTGATATATCATGCTTTGCTTTGTCCTTTTTTTATTTATTATTTTTTTTTTGAACGGCATATTATTAAAATAAAAAAGGAACCAAAAAAGACTAGCAAGGAGCTAGAAATACATAGGCGATTTTAACCAATCAGTCCAACTACTAATCTTACGACCTCAAAACTTAAGTCAAGAAAAAGAATACAAACGAATATTATCGAAGATGTCACATTTCCTCAAAGAATGAGAGCTAAATGTAACATCGTTGCGATACCTCCAAATCAACCATAGCGTAGACACAATAATGATAAACATACGATGCTTCTTCTCTTTACGAATGGGCCATGAATTCAACCAATCTTTTCAATGAGAATTAAAAGTGAACAAAGGCATGGAAGGGTCACACCATACTCGAACAAGCCTCCAAATACTCAAAGCAACCTCGCACTTGTTGCGCATCAGCTTTGGTATCTATGTGTATTAATGGTTTAAATTTTAGTAGAATTTCAGAAACACTAAAAAATAATATCTATTAATCAATCACTTGATGTGTTTGCTGGGTACCACACAATGTGTATCACGCATGCATATGAATCATGAATGTGTAATATTAAATTCTTGATGTTTAGCCTTTCGTCCTTTCGATTGATAACGTGGCTGATAGCTGAAAAAAAGTGGTTCGTAAAAAAGTCGAACGAAAATGCAAAGCTTTTTAAACAAAATTACAACTTATTTACTTAATTGCCATTCGTTCCATTCTAATAATAATCATTGATTTGATTGTTTCATGCACTTCCTATTTTAACACACTATTCAACCATAACCAGGGACGGAGCCAGGAATTAAGAATAAGGGGGGCCGAAATTTTTTTCTCAAGCTAACAAAGTAATTTAACTAAAGGTTAGGGGGGTCATTTGCCTATAGTTGCGTCATAGGCTTAAATTTTATAAGCTAAATAGCAAAACGATTGGGCTTGTTGGAGGGGGCCGAGCACCCCCTGGCTCCCCCACTGTCTCCGTCTCTGACCATAACCTTCCTCTTATATACATATAAGAAATAAAATTGCATCGAGATAGTTATGTAATAAAGCAAGTGACGGATTGAGATTAAAGTGTAGCCGGAAGCACAACATCTTTTTGAACTATCATGTAAAACGTACTTGTAACTAGAAATTAAGTTCAACTTTCATCAATTTAAGAGAGTAACTAAACAAGAACCATAAACATAATCTTTTGGACCAAGGCAACTGCAAAAGATCAGAATTGTCTGCAAAAATCGACATAACAAAACAAAATTTTATCAGTGTGGTATGACACCCCAAACTCTATAGTCCTTCCCTGAATAGAAATAATTTTAGTTTTAAATATTCATCTAAGACTTGAATTAGTCGTCCAAACTTACACTTTCTCAATAAAATATGGCCGTGGGTTGATATGATATTAGCCTTATTTAAAAATTAAAATTTCATGCCAAGTTAAAGTTAAATAAACAACTAATTGTTCTATGATATCTTAGTGATATTAGATTGTGCATCACTTTCATATGGATTTTGGTGATCTGAAACATTGTACATATGGAAGCACCACCTAATAGGCTAATGTAAAGAAAAACAAGGAAGATATTGATTGAGTTCATCTTGCACAAATGACTGAAGTTAGATATTAACAGACGACAAACGATAACATGATTTCTTTTTGCCGGAACAAAATCATTTAATGAAAAAAACCGAAGCGTTTGCCTACCTAATGACACAACGGCTAGCATAGTGGGGGCGATGATTGTTGATACATGGGTTGTAATATCACGAGGAAGAGATGCAAAGCAACATCGTAGTTAAATAGAGGGACTAAATGAGAGTCGAGGAAGTACTTGGGTATGGTGGTGCCATGGTGGTAATGCGGATTCGCAATAACATAGTGCATTTAGTTGATTTAATGTGTTATGAAAAATATGATTTCCATTAACTTTTAGTAACATTGTTTTAATAAGTTTTGTAACATCTGTGATACAAAATTTAACATGATCAAGATGCACTTTTTACGTTTAGTTGGGCTTATATGGGTCTTGGTTGTACGGTACACATGGGCTATTTGGAGGTCCAACTCATCTCAATATCTTTATGTACCGGGTGATTAGAATTAGAACACCCATAACTTCACGTAAACCATTTTTTATCTTATAAGAACCTGATTACGATGTTTGAACCTATACTAATTACTACCTACGTCCCAAACTATAAGTCCAGTTTGACTTTTTGAATCGAACTTTAACCGTAAATATTTTTGTTTGTATTATATAACACTTGATGAAAATTATACCAAATGAAAATACATATGAATCACTATCCATGTATATATTTTGCTTCAATTATAATATAATACAAACAAAAATATTTAAGGTCAAAGTTCGATTCAAAAAATCAAACTGGACTTATATTTTGGGACGGAGGGAGTATTAATTAAATTTTTCTTCAACGCAAGAAATGTTACTGCAAAGACTTCAAGGCTAAAAATGAACAACTTACTTTTTCAAAATTACCCCTATCTTAAAATACTTATCATGTTTTTATTTTTTGAAAATTTTCCTTTTTTAACTTTTATTTGAACTATTTTCAATTGTGTTATATAATACTTGATGAAAAATTGTACGAATAAATTATGTTTTAAATGTCTTTTCATTGGCATAATGTTTATCAAGTACTCCGTATTATATAACAAAACCAAAAATAATTAAAATCAAAATTAAAAAAGAAATACTTCAAAAGGTCAAAAACAAGATAATTATTTTGATAGATTAAGATCCTTTCAAGTTGATATGAACATGACCGATAATGTTCTCTCACAAACACAATAGTGGGGCCTACTGAGGGACCCAGTTTATTTTTTGATTATGAAAGAACATTATCGGTCATGTTCATATCAACTTGAGAGAATCTCAATCCTATTTTGATACAAAAGGAGTACATGAATAAATAACGCACTCTTTTTTTTTTGTCAATATCATAAACATCCTTTCATTTCAGAGTTGATTAAATAAATCTTCATTGTGGTTTACACACCTTTTCACCCTTTGTCCTAAAATTTTAAAAATTACACCGCTCATCCCTGTACTTATTGATTTGCAACAGACTGGTAAATGGATAAACATAAACCCTAAATTATTCTTAAGTTNCCTTCTTATCCTATGTCTTGAGGCGCAAAATAGAAAAAGCCTTTTATTTTATGTCAATCAAAAGAAAACTTATACGAGTAACACATAACTATTAAAATTACATAATAAGTTCACCAACCATTTTACAATGCTTCGTCCAAGTCACCTAAATAAGAAGAAAATGATTTCACCAAATCTCATCATCAGTTTATTCTACCACAAAAATACCATGTTTTACAAAAGGTACTACAAAGCATCATAAGATGTAATAAACAAACAAACCCATACAGAGGAAACCAGTATCAAACAAGGGTCGTCGAATTTGCTGCGATGGTCAAAAGTGTATCAGCAAACCCATTGCACCACCATGCCGAAAACCAAAGGCCTACCACTGTAACCACCATGCATCATCGTCTGAAATAATCATCATCATTATCGGAACAATCGTTAACACTTCGATTACTTAAGCGGTGGTGATGATGATGGTTGAGGATTTGGGTCGAAGAGTTGGCAGTGGTGGTAGATGAAAAGCTTGTTCGGTAAAGAAGTTGCACATAGGTATTCTTCTCGCTGATTATTTAATTTGCTTAAATGCTTATGGATTTCGTATTCAAATAAACCCCGTAATCGTAGAAAAGTGTTGAGTCTATGGGATTACGCATACAAGCATTTCTGCCCATTTTAGTGTCTCGTTTCTGTAGTTGAGCAATTTGTTAACATGCCACCGAGCCATTATTTATTAACCTAATTAAACCTAGCCCTTATTTTAACCCATGCTACTGAATTAGCTTCTTTATTTTTAGTTCCAACAATTAAGAATTATATTCCCTTACTTGTTGCATCAAAAACCAAATCATAAGCTTTTGATTAAAAAAAAAAAAAAAAAAAAAAAAAAAAAAAAAAAAAAAGACCGAGCAGTTCTAGTATGTATTAATAAATAAATAAATATTCATGTCTGTTGAAGTTGTTGATGGGTTTTGTGAAAGTGAAAAAGAAGATGCTAAGATGGTAATGTCTAAGTGGGGAATATAATTGTGTTTGTATTTATGTTTTTAAGTTTAGATATAAGTGTTTGCATTATTAATTAGAATATTGATTGGATTGATGATTTAGTAGATGGTAGGAAGAATTAAGTTTGTATAGATTTCATAAGGGTAATTTATGTTCCCTTGAGTTTAGGTTTCCAATAAAAATAAAAAGTAAAGAAGAAACAAGAAGATAGATAGAGAAGTTAGTTGTAAAGACCCAAGAATTGCCATCACGTTGAATTGCCAGATGAGGGAGTTAACACTGACCAAACCTACCTTTACTGGCGTTCATCAAAGTCCAGTCTATACAATTGACAAGTACACCTAGGGGAAGAGCAGTGTAATTTTTAAAGTTTTAGGAGACGAAAAGATGAAAAAGTTGTAAACCGCCAAAAGACGATCGGTGTGTGAAAGACAGTGTGTGGAGAGATCACTCAAGTGAGTGTAAATTGTAATTGTTTCCGTTTACACGTAAGCGATATATTCCGGAAGTAAATCTAAGAAGGTTAGTTATCT